>JAPYMA010002682.1:0-60000 GCA_035041965.1 Anisakis pegreffii
CTTCGTTCAGTTACGTATTGCTATGATAATAAAATAACCACTCACGAATGGACTGGAAATATCAATTGCTTAAGAACACGTATCTTATTCACGAATGGATAGGAAGTATCAAATGCTTAAGAATACATATCTCATATTTTTGCTATCTTTTATATAATAGCTTACATTTTGCTTTCCTTCTTATCACATTCCTATCTTGTCTTTGTTTAGTCTCCTTAGGTTCTTATGGTAACATTGTAAAATTCCTGCATCATTTTCTTTTCGTATTTTAAACTCTTTTTCCTTTTCGTGATTATCTAATCGCGACAGCACCAGTCGCATATCAAAACGCTCGATAGTTCGAATTTATTTTCTTCCGTCCGATGAGTTTTTACTTACTCAATAACCATCACTTTAATGAAATGATTGCTTTTCCATTCATCTCGAAGTTAATTCCTCAAATGTTTATTGCATCTTCCTTCTTCATAAATAACTGAACTTGTTATTAGATTTTATTTTTATCACTGAAGAAATGCCTTTTTTCACTGCTTTTCGTTTTTGATTGCCGAGTTTCATATTGTTTTAGCAGTGGAGAAAACAAGGTTCTAAAAATACTTGTTTTGTTCCAGAAAATTAATTTATCTCACGCCATTGAGGAATTTCCGGATTGGCTATCCTTTCTCCCCGACGTTATGCGTAAAAATTGTAAGTTTTTGTATCAGGAGGGAGGGGAGGGAGGGGCTAGGAGCAACGGCGCCGCGCCAGATCATCAAAATGCGTAATGAAACACCCGAGTTGAGAACCACTGATCTAATCAGATAATTATTTATTCAAATGTCATGCTTTAAAAATGAATCGTTGAGAATAATAAATGGTTGGGGTCTATATCGAGGTATCATGCGCCAAAAAAATTCAGGACGCGATAAAGGTACTACAGATTGTGATCAACCAAAAAATGGAATATACTTTTATTATGACAAAGTAATGCATATATGTCAACCATTCTTATATGCTGGATGCGATGGAAATGCTAATCGATTCGAAAGTGCTCAAATATGTGCTCAAATATGTACGAATGCCTACGATGATCATCTTAATCAGACAGCGATAACAAGTACTCAACCAAGCATTCGTTCTCTCCAGTGTGAACATATTAGAAGATTTCGTTTTCTTTTCGCAAAATGACAGTTCATTATCTTCTATAGCTATGAAAAACGAAATTTGATTGAAATCAAAAAGATATTAGTGCAGAACTAAAATAATGTGATGAGTCAAATTTAAGAATTTCTTTCAATTTCGCATTGCTGTCGGCTTTGATCAGATTAGGAATTAACTCAACCTGAACACACAATGAATCGTTATCATCGCTTTGGTCATTACTTTTTCTAACATACAGTTTTGCCAAAAAAAGCTGCAGACTATTGGAATAACTTTAAATCTTCAAAATAATGCAACAATTCTTGCTGAATTACTTAAGTGAGAGGATGCAAAAAGTATTTTTCAAATTTCTCCTACAAAAAATATTTCAAAGTACATTTCAAAATCATACGTCTACAGATATTTGTGAATCAAAAGCACGAGCTGCGAGCGCAAGCAATGGCACTTTGGTAAGATGTCGTTCCAATGGTAGTAAATGCCCTCAAGGATACAAATGTGATCGAAAACGAGATTTTTGCTGTCCCACGAAAGGTTTGACTGGATTGTAATCATCAAATAATAATATGTTTTGCTAACTGCTCTACTGATTCATTTGCATCAGTCGTTCTCCCGATGACATTTTAAAATCTTACTCACATTCTGGTCTGATATTTGAAAATATTCTCTGATGTTCTCTTATTCCCATTTTTAGTATCTAATATCTTTAGAAAACTTATCGCAATCCCCTCATCAAACAATTCTATTGAACTTTGTTTCATTATCATTCTGATATGATGGCACATTCATATTATAGGCAGCTACTTTTGTACTATTGAATTGTATTGAGCATTGAGCACTTTCAGTGATTCAGATTAGGTAATTATATTAGATGATCTGAATGACTTCTAAATGATCTCTTTATTTGCGCTGAAAACCAATTGCATAAGGTTTAGAAATCAATTGAAAGTGAGACTCATTTTGATATGAATTTTGGTGTTTCAACCAAAAGTATCTCACCTCCCCCTCCGGACCCCCCCGGAATTCAATTTCTCAATTTGGTTAAAAATTGCTTCCCCGGGGGAGGTAACATTTTATTTTTTAAACAATAAATTAGGCGAGGACGGATCTCAATGCTACACACGTGCATAGGTGAGGATGTGCTTTAACGTGCATATTTTTGAAACGTTAGAACGTACTCTGACGGTACAGAGATCACCTATCTACACTATAGATACTCACAGCAGTGGATTAGCGATACAGAGTGGATTTGTGAGGATTGATGCGGGCGTATTTTAGAATTTTGAAATTTAAGGGCTGCGGGTGGAAATAGGTTTGGAACCACTGTTATGTATAGAATGAAATTACAATGAACTCTAAAGAAACTTCATTTTAAGATGAAACTTCATAAGGTGATTTTTTTTGCGTTGATTGATCACCTTCGAGTCATACTCACTACTTTTACTGCTGTCTCTCTATGAAGTATAAGTTGAATGTTTTGGTGTTTTTTTGGCAAAAAAAATTACAAACACGATGTTATTCCAGTCATTTTATTACAGTCATATTTCATGCGTCTTATGTTTTCTCATTTTTCTCCTAAATACTTTTATAAATTCTGACACGTAATTGAGAATAACATTTGCTTGTTTTTGTTAAATTATCGTTAAATTAAATAATTGCTATAGTTATTATCACTAGCATTATAAAATACTTTCGGTGTTTGTGACAGTTGTTTAAAAATAGTACCAATGCAGCAATAAATTTGGATTTGGAGACGGGGAAAAGACTGGTACAGTAACAGCTAGACGATTAGTGATTAGTGAATCTCACACTATTCGGAATTCCGACGACCGGTTTCCGCGGTCGACGGGAGTGCCGAATGTCCGAATGTTGAAGTGTGAGCTCGGTCGGATTCCGACGGAACAGTTTCGAAGGTCGGTTGGGAATTCCGGATATCGGAATGATCAGAAATCCGTTCGAGCGGATTGCGGATCATCCGAGTGGACTCCGGATTCCGGATCATGTCCATCGGCATCCGCCGCCAGTCGGATGCCATCGTCACTGAACACCTTCATCTAACCTGTTAAAATCAAAGTGTTCTGGGTTGAATTCATCTCAACTTCCGAATCAATGAGACATATTCTTTAATGCGCGACTCTTTTCAAATAATCCGAGTGATAGTTTTGCAATCGCACAAAATATTACTGCTATCAATTCAATGTTACTATCAATCTGTATACAGTTCAATCAAATTTCCTTGCTCACATCTGTTTGTTGTTGGGCTGTTTTTTTTGCTGTTGCAGTGCCATCCTTCTGCCATTTTTGACACTTTCCACCCTTTGAGAAAATCAATTTTTCTTCCGAATTTCATCGTCATTTCATTGTTGGCTATTGATTGGAATTGCTCATTTTGGCTTGTATCAGTGGCTTGAAAATGGATTCCACCAGTAGGTTACGTGATTTGGAAATATAGATCGATAGCAAACGGAATTGGTTTCATGAAAGGTTTCGCTCATTAGAGGGAGATTTTTACTGATTAAAATCTGGCTACACTGAGAGATGTCTCATGAAAATATTTCGACTGATTGGAGATCAGCTTCGAATTCTTTCACACTTACGATTGGATGAAACTTTTGCTTGAATGGATGAAATTTCCTCGATTAAGCCAAATAATCGAACTGCCGTTGTTTCGTATTGTGCGTCGTCGCGTTCCATAAATAAAAAATAAAACTGAAAATGTTGAATTTAAGAAAATTTAGTGAATTGAATTCAAAATTCAGTGAAATTTAGCGAAGTTGAATATGAATTTGAATGAAACTGAAAAATGTGAATTCAAAAAAAATTTCAAGCCAATGCGATCCATCCGAGGTGTGGTTTTCAGCTGAAAACGTTCAAGCTGGAACACAAACGCAGGCAATGGAGCAAGTGAGGAAAGCGACAAGTCTTACTGTGAAGACTGGAACGGGTGACGAGGTGATTAGACTCGACGAGGATAGAACCGAGGTGGAACGTCGGTCTCGAGATGACTCGACGAGACTCTCGAGATCGCCGAGATCGAGGTCAGGCTCGAGATCTACCTCGAGCAGTACTCTTACGCTCACCGAGGGCACGGACGGAGGCGGCAGCTACATCCGCAGTAGTGACATCACGAAAAGATACACAAGACGGGTGGTGACACGAACTGATTTTGGTACTTCTGCTGTGAACACTGCGATTGGAGTTGGGTAAGTGCTTTGAAAAATTTCTATCTTTCATTATTTTTGTGTTCTTTAATATTGTTTTTGATTTTTATTATTATTATTATTATTATTATTATTATTATTATTATTATTAATGTTATTATTATTATTATTCTATTATTATTGTTATTATTATTCTATTATTATTACTATTCTTACTACGAATGATTGAAATGAATGCACGTTGTGATCTGAAAAGATCATCGGATGAATTGCGAGTATCAGGAATTTTGAAAAAAAATTACGAAAAAAAATTTTTCCACTGAAAATCCTGAAGAATTTCACGCTCTTTTCAATGCATTCCAAAAATTCTCCCGATACTTTGCCGCTATCCACTTAAGAGAATAGAATTGAATCCGACACGCTGCGGTGATCGCTTCCAGTTTGAAATCCTCTCGAGCGTATGAGCGCTTTAAAAAATACTGCGATGTTGAGAAATGCGCACAGTCAGTCTATTTTTACTATTGTTATTGATGTTATTATTATTATTATTATTATTATTATTATTATTATTATTTTATAATTAAATTATATGTTATTATTATTATTGCTATTATTATTATTCATTATGAGTTGTATTCGATTAAAATTGCTCATTAATACTAAAAATTTGATTTAATTGTAATTAGTCGTCATTAGTATTGTTATTGCCATTTTCACTTTTTTATTTTTACACGTAGTTTAGCCAGAAAAAAGAGTTGTAGAAATTAGAGATGAGTGGAAAAATTTATTGAAAGCAACATTTAAAGTAACGAGTATAAGAAATATTACAAGACACTGGATGAGGAGTGGGGAGAGTGCTTTTAATTTGGTCTGTTCGGTTGGTTTGCATAGGGCGAGTGATGGCAAAACTGAATTAAGTCGAAATTCCAAAAACTGGTTTATCGAAAGGAGTCAATTTGCGAGGATGAAATTTTTTTTTGAAAAAAAATCAAAAGAATTTTATGTTTTCGTTTTTATTCACATTTGATGCGTTGAATTTTCATGTTATAATAGTAATAATATTTTCGAGCGATTTAATCAACAGCAAATTTAGTGGTGCTCTGCAGTATAGTTATAGGTTTTGGCTGGTCGAATCACTTTCAGCACTTATTATTGTACAAGCACTCCTCTCTGATGTGCTCTGAAGTTCCTCGTCTAAAAATTCAAAATATCTGCAGTGGAGAATTTTTGTGTGATTCAGGAATAGATTAGCGGGAATCTTGTGGTCCGGGTATTTAGCCCGGAATTGTGGCTTAGATACCCAGAGTCGTGTGGTTGGAATACCCGGAATTGTGGTTTAGATACCCAGAATTGTTAACTATACCCAGAGTGCTACCCAAATTGAGTGAGTGATTTGCTCGTTTTCGATTACAGTTAAATTCTTGGGGTTTTTCGACGCAATTTTTTCAGAGTTTTTGGAGAAAGTTTTGTTTTGCCTCTGTTAGAGCGTTTTGATGTTTTTGACAAAGCGTTGTGAGTGGTATTATTGTACAGAAATGAATGTTGATGTTGTGGAAAGAAAAATTTTTGTGCTCAGCGGTGCATTCATAATTTGTAAAAGAGGACAGTGCAGAAGGAGGAGTTGTTTTGTGAAGGGGATCAAATGCTTTGCTGCGGAAATTTTTTAAGATCATTGCGATGAATTGATGCGAACGTTATTTGTGCCGTTATGTAGTGTCTCGATTGCTCTGTCCAGACTAAGCCCTCTTGATTATCTGTTGAATGAGATCTAACTTCTATCAAAGATTTTGCACCGACGCGTTCTGAATAATCGAATCGAATCGAATCGAACTCACGCCCTCTGAACAGATCAATCGCATCCTCAAAGCCCAGCATCTAAACACCACTACACTATCGGCCCATTGCTCAAGCATTTCTATTTGATTTAAGTACTATCTTCTTTGTATGCTGGCTTTTCGCGCTAGTTGCAACATGCTCGGTGAGGTTTAGATACCCGGATTTCTATGATTGAGATACCCGGAATATTTTTGTTGAGATACCTGGAATTGTGGCCAAGATACCCGGAATCTTGTGATTGAGATACCCGGAATCTTGTGGTTTAGCTACGCGGAATATTTTTGCTGAGATACCTGGAATTGTGGCTCAGATACCCGGAATCTTGTGATTGAGATACCCGGAATCTTGTGATTGAGATACCCGGAATCTTGTGATTGAGACACCCAGACTGTTCTCGATTTACGGTGGATTTCTGAACTGTCTTTTAACGTTGACGGTACATCCTACCAGTTAGCGATAATGCCTTATTAAACGGCAATTTTGACGGGAAAAAATTACCGAATATGATATATTTGTAAGGTTTTTGTTAAAGTCTTTAAGCATTAGCTCACAATCCGTACGAATATTGCGCACTGCACTCGTAGAATTACGTAAACCGGCGATTCGACTTCATTTCTTGATGGGAAGAAGTCACAAATGGATGGTTTGGAATTCGGTTGATTCGCTCGCTTCATTGCGGTTTTACTCTTCATTCGTGCCTTTTCACTCTTTCACCCAAAAATTTTTATCTTCCTTCCTCGGTTTCGTTTAGTGTTTGTGAGAGTGCTCGAAACTTACGGGTTAGCACATTCAAGACTACCGTACTCTCAGCTTTGACCAGTAACATATCAATTTCTTCACACCGTTCGATTGAGCAGAATCTCTGCTTTCTAAAAATGAAAAGCTCACCGGAAAATTTCGCCTCTGCGAGGAGATATAGCTATTTTTCTGATGCTATAGGGGTTAGCACATTCAAGACCTACCGTACTCTCAGTTTTGACCACTAACATATCAATTTCTTCACACCAGTCGATCGAGCAGAATCTCTGCATTCAGAAAATCATATATTTTGTCGAGCGATTTTGCTTTGTTGAGGATGTCTAGCTATTTTATTAAAGCTATCTCAGCTAGCGCTGTTGTGCTCATTGATATGCATTTGCTCACTATAGATCAATAGATGCAATGCAATAGTATAGAAATATAAGTTTGATAAATTCAAGCCTACCGTCTTCTCAGGTTTGCCCAGAAACATATAAATGTTTATACAGCAAAGGCTGAAATAATTCTCGTTCTAATCGACGAAAATAATGCTGAGAGTCAATAGAGCGCAACTTTTCAGCGAACAGCTACTTGAATGCTTTGACATTCCACTGCTCTGTTGAAGATTATACAATGTTTGGAATTTATTTACTTCAATCGTTTGATTTTTAGCTTAAGTTTAGGTGCTTTTTTATGAAACATAAATTCTTGACAGTACTTACTTGAATGGTGACTTCTTTTACTGTTAGACCTGAATTTTTGTGTGTGTGTTTAGTCAATGATTAGGGCAACTGAAGCGTGAAGGTCGTCGAGGACGCAGTGGGAAATTCTGCCCTGTTAAGTTCAGCACTCACGATCAGTCATTTAGGACGATTATTCAGACGGAAAGCTTCGTCTAGCTACTGAAAATTGCTTTGTCTTTATTTGCCATCCTATTCCAATCAAAATTTTTGATGTTCCGTTATTTTTCGGTTGAAATCTGGCTTGAAAACGATTAAAGATTTGAAATGTTTAGTGCAGTCGCTCGGATTTTGCAAATCTCGGCATTTCCGTCAGTTATCGCGCTCCAGATCTTGCGCATTTATTGACACCGCGTCCATCTACTTCGTCAGGGACCTTATCGAATTTTTTTAAGTAACTAAAATTCTAAACTTTCTAATCATCAACAACTTAACAACTCGAATCATCAACCCTGGTGATTTTTCCCTTACAATAAATTTTCACACGTTTTCTAGCCAAGACGGAATCCCGCAAATCTTGCAGTCGATTCATATGTTCCGTTCAAATGACTCTTTTTTTCGAAATATTCATTCATATGCGTTATATTTTGCTCTCATTGTATCAAACTGCTGTATCAAACTGTGAAAGAAGATCATAAAAATGAACAGTAGTCTAAGCAAACGGACAGCCTATATAACATGAATTGATGTAGTATCATTGATAGAGGATGTTTAGCTTTTGCAAGTGTGTCGCATCTCATAAGATCTTCTGTTTATTTTTATTCCTAGTATTATTTCGTTCTTTCAATATAGGAAAATATTTGCACAAGCGTTGCCCTGTGCGCAAACACAATGCTGAGTTTTGGGGCAGCGTATTTCGGTACATATTAACCACTGACTAGATTCATATTCTTTGTGCAGCTGATGAATGAAGTTGCGCGGAAAAAATAGGTACTTGTTTGTTGCCACAAAAAAAACAACTGATTTCTTTCACAGCAGCGAGGGATTTGATTTCCAGCTTGGAAATATTGACGAGTGAATTCTTATAATCAAGGCGGGTGGGGTGGGGGTGGGGGTGTTGACGACCTGCTAGACCTACATCGGAGAGGGTATTGGAACTTGCAAGCACCAGAAAACCAGCCAGAAGTAAAAGATCTTAAAAGTTTTGCGAGTGATTTTGCTGGAAATTTTTTTTGTTTCAGGAATGCTGGTGCAGTAAAAGGTCATTTGAGTAGTCGTACAATGATTCAGAGCACAGCAGCAGCACACAGTGGTTCGTCGTCGCGAGATTTTAGTGGTGCCGGGGGCGGTGGAGCTCGATCTCGAACCCTCTCACCGAGTTCACCACCCGCACCACCACCACCGGCAGTTGTGGTGTTGTCAGACAGCCGCAGCCGCAGCAGTAGCACCAGCCCTCGACCACGTACTCGAAGCAGTGATAGCTATTCGACAGCATTTTCCGGGCTTTCCGCAACCAGCGACGCAAGCACAATGAGTACGATAACAGCCACACCAGTCACAGTGTCGTCATGGTTGACCCATCATCGTCACACGCCCGGCGACGAGTTGAACAGCTATCGACGAAGAATCGACGCCAATGTGGAGCAACAACGTGAACATGCTGATCTGATGGCTGGTCTGCAGCGTAAAGTGAGTTCCTACTGTTGAGGCTGCTGCTGCCGTGATTTGCCTTCAGAAATTGAGTTTAAGGCGAAATATGGGCGCAGTTCACGATTGAAAACACTTTTTTTCGATTCTGCAGCTGCTGACAGCTGCACTCATGATGAACTTGAGGAGTTTTTTGCGTGAACTGCTCAAGAATTTATTGGCCAAGCTCTTTGCGTCAAGCGCTTTGAGCAACAGATCTCGCTGCGGCTTCAGCTTGATTGACTGACTTGTGCTCTTGATCTTAGAGGCTCAGATTTTTTTGGGGGGATTGTGAATGTTCAAGCAGTTGAAAAAGATTCATCAGATGCAAAACATCCAAAATTCAAGATTCAATCATCGGATTCAGTGTATCTCTGTTTGTGATGTTAGTGGTGTTATCTGGTGCGAAGGCGACGAGTGATAATATAGTTTATCTACAATAATAAATAAGAACTATAATGATGATTGAGTGGGGTGATGATACCGCGGACGATTGCGAAAGGTGCCGACGATGGTGAGTACAACACTACAATAACTACGAGTGACAGCTCTGACTACGCTAACAACACACCGACTGACATTGGTACATTAAGACACTGACTGACTATTTATATAGTCATTGGGATTAGCTGGTCACGAGTTGCCAACGGTGGCCGGGGAATACACGCCACGCAAAGCACTATAGACAGACATACAAGAGACCATAAACAATAAACAAGAGATCATAGATTTATCTCAGTATCATCCTTCAATCTCGAGCTTCTTGAGCCGTACAGCTTGCATTCAGGTTGAGGACTATAGACGTCGAATAGCGGATATCGAATCGCATATTACCACCTCATCATCGGCAGCACAGCAACACTCAGCTGAAAGCGTCGCATTCAGCATTGTGGTGCCCACAGAGGATTTGGCGCCGTCGGCGAAATGGGCACCAGAAACCGCAGCAATGCATGCGATTGACTATGAGATGAGCGCACGGTTGGATGCCGAAACACGCAGGTTTGCAATCGATTTTTGTGATTTGCCGCAGATCTGTTTTGATTAGACGTAGAGTGGCGCCATATCGCTACAGTTTTACGTGCAAATGTCTCTTTTTTCGGGAGTTTTTTCGTCAGAATATCGCATTGATTCGTTGAACTGACAATTTTTTTGGCAAAAATCATGCATTTGTTCAGTCAATCGCTTTAAAATCGATCAAAAAATCACAGAATTCCGATCACACATTCAGATCAAATTCATGTGTTGTCGCGGTACTGATTTGACTGGAAATGCGGATGATGATAGGGTTTGAATTGTTCACTTTTCAAAAAATTCCTAGCTGCAACTTCGGGGAGTTATTGGTAGCTGAATTCAATTTTTTGTGTTGTTGAAAAAATGGAAAAAAATTAGAAATCAATTTTTTTTAAATGAATTTTGCGTTTTTGAGGAGCGAAGAGTATCGTTTCCAGTGTGAGCAACTCAAAGCTGAGATTCAACATCTACGGCAACAGTTCGAGTTGAATCTACAGGACAAAGAGAGGATTTATCAGAATCGTGAACGGGTATGCCTATGGCGATTGCGTTCTGTCGAGAAAATTGCACTGAATCCGCCTGAATTTGCCCAAAAATGCCAATTTGAATCAGATCTACCAACAGACTGATCTACCAACAGACTGAATTCTCGATTGCACACTTTCCGGTTTCTGGAAAAAAAATGAAAAGCTGAAAAATCTGTGTGAATTCAATGGTGGGGCAAATTTTGCGGAAAACAGTCAAACTAGCGGCTGGTTGATAGTAATTAAACAGAGAAATTCGGCGAGCGATTATTATTATTGAGTTTCGGGGCACATTACCGTTTCACTCATAAGCATACAGGTGTACCTCACCTCATTGTCAGCTGGGTATCTGCTTTGAGAGGAGACGATTAGGACAAAAATATCCCGTTCAGTCGGAACTACTTGTCTCTGTAGTGATTTTTTTGGTACTTTTTTGTATTACCAGTCGCGTATTCCATTAATAAGTTAATTTTTAGTAATATGAGGTTGATGAGAATCTATTTAGCTTAAAAGTAAGCATGTTTCATTTTAATATTCTGCAGAAAAAATAGTAAAATTTAGTAAGATATGAAATGACGCATAATGTAACCCGAGGTGTATCTCTATTTATTTGTCGTCATTCATTCCGTACAGTGATCTAATTCGGTATCTTATCGAGAGAGAGCGAGCGAGACTACTCTTCAAAAAATATTTTGTAGAATTTGGCGCAGTATTTGAGTGAAGAGCAGAGGAAAATGATGGACTTATGGGTTGAGCTGCAACAAGTCCGACGACAATGCGCTGAGTTCAAGGAGCAGACTGAGGTGGATCTCGAGAACCAACGCAATGAATTTCTGAAGGTGATACGCAGTGTGAGCGCTGTAAGCCGTCAGCTGAACCTGACAGCATCTGAGGTGAGCGTTTTGCGAAGGTGGTATTGTACGAGAAATCGCCGCACACTTGCGAGGTGTGGAGATCCTGATTGAGCAGAAGCTTTGCCGAAAGGCTCTCAGAAATCTAACTTCGAGAAAATCAACGATTCGTTTGGAAGAGCATTCGGTTTCTAGTTATGTGGTGTGAACGGTACCCAGTCAATCTGCATAAAGACATTTTGCCTTATGGACAGTTTGCCTAACGGACAATTTGCCTATTGGGCGAAATATCCATTAAAAAACCGTAAGTTAGGCAAACTGTCCGTTGGGCAAACTATCCGTTGGGCCATGTGTCTCTAGGCAAACCGTTGTTAGGCTAAAAGTTTTTAGGCAGATTGACCGGTCACGTGTGTGAACCGATAGTGGTCAGTGATTTCGCTTGGTAGCAGTCAATAATGTTATCATCGTTTCAGCAGCATTCGATGTTGTCTGAAGTCAGCAGTCTTGCTGGATTCGGCGGCTCAGGTGGCGACGTTCAAGACGCGGCTCTGATTGAAGCGATCGCAAGATTCCGCGAGTTGAAGCAAAAGGATGACGGCAATGGAGGAGCAACGACACGCGCAGCAGCAGCAGGAGACGGAGGAAGCCTCGACAGTGAACTGAACAAGGATCTATTGAAGAAGTAGGCAGAAGACAAAATTTTCGCTTACGATTGCAAAAATCCAATCGTGCGCCCAGAATCGAAACTTTTTTCCTGTAGTTCAAAGTGGGTCTCTGTATCGAGAGGTTAAATTTCCTCATAGGTGGTGTGTCACTACAATTAGAACGAAAACGAACAGTATGCAATAGGATGGCTTCCGGACAAAATTTCTGTCCAATTGGAATCCGATCTAGCCGACCCGTTAGCATTCTGAAGCTTGGGATTTCGGTCGGATTTCGGTAAAATTCTTCGCTAGAAATCCCAAATCCCAATCCCTGTAATCCAATCGGAACTCGTCCGATGTTACCGATCTGACTTCGTTCGGTTATCATCACCATCGTGAAGTATCGTTCATTCAGTGGAAGTGTGGCACTGGAAAGACGATGCATACTCTGTCTGCAATCTAAGACTTAAAGCTATCTATATAGGGAGAGAGCCTAGTGTACCGTCGATTCAGATTTTCAGTTCTTGAATCTGAAATGTGGAATTTAAGAAGTGTCCAGCTTTTGAAACGCCCCATATTCAGATACGAGGATGCAATTGAAAGGATAATCGAGCTCGAGTCTCGACTGAGTGGTGACGCTGGCGATACGGTCAAGATTCGTTCACTGGAAACTGACATGCGATTGACTAGCGATCGCCTTACCGACTGTTTGGTAACTAAAAGCTGTCGATAGTTTTGCGATTTTCAGTTCATCCCGAAAAATTTCCACAAAGAATCCGAATTTTTTGGGTTCTGCCTGAAGTTTAGTGCTCTCTTTCGCTAGAGAATCCTTATGATCGCAGAATCTGGCCATTTTTGCAGATTTGTGTGGAATTTGAGGAGTCTCACAAGCTCTCGAGTTTCCAACATCTGTTTAACGTTTACAGTTGCTTCTTCTAGGATGCACTCAATAAGATCAATTCGTTAAGTCGAGATGATCAACAGCAGCTTACTCGAGCGTATCCCACTGCAAAACGATCCAGATCGTTGTCGCCAGGCGAGTTCGCTCTCTCCTTTTTTTGGAGATATCAAAAATAACGGATTCGAGATCCATATTCGTTCTTCAGTAGTGTTCGCACGAGATCTCGGTAATACCGAATAGCGGTATCAGAAAACCGATACCGATCTCGGGATTCGTCGTGTCCATATTCACAACGGTATTTCCGGTATTATATAAACCACAAGTCGTATTTTAAGTGAATTTGCTAGTGTATCGATCACGACTGCAGCTTGGATCATAGCTATTTTTGTTTTTTGTTGAATTTCTTGAGATTTTGTGGGTGATTTGTTAAATGAATTGTTTTCTGAATAATTTTGAACCGATTGGCTCAAAAAGAATGTGTTGAACACGTCACATTTCTACATTTCAAAAGTTGCTTTTCAATACCGATATCGTATCGCTATTGAAAAACAGCGATACGGGTATTAATATCGATCTCGGTTTAAAGAGAAACTGATCGATATCTTGCAAACACTAGTCTTCAGGTGGAGCCGAAGAGAAAATAAAGCCTGCAGAAGTGGTGAGGAATGTGCGTTTGGCTATACGAGCACGTGACAATGACTTACAGCAATTTCAACGTAAACATCAGAATACTGAGAATGAGGTTAATTCTTTTTCGTGAAAGAGGGTGAGGGTTGGTGGAGGGGGTTGGGAATTGCCACAAATCTTTGCTCAGCTAATTGGGATTGAGACTGGGCTATTCAGGGCTATTTTTCCAAGGAACTGAGGGCATTCGGACGAGTTTCACGAGTTTCTAGGTCATAGGATAGTGACTAAATCAAATTTTTAGGTGACGGCCGCAAAAATTTTCAGAGAAATTCTAAGGAATCTGGATAGTTTTCAGCTAGGATACTTTTGAGGACTCCTCGAGGGGGTTATTTTGAGGTAGTGCGGGAATTCGATGGCATTTTTAAAGCTTCTGGGCTGTTTGTGAGCATAAAATTGTGTGTCGATTGCATTTTGTTTCAGATCCACGAACTGGTGATGCGATGCGAGAATGCAGAAGGACTGAATAAACGGTTTGAAAAGCAACTGAGTGATTCAAAGAAGGAGATAAAAGCACAGTACGTCGTCCCGTAATCTTGCTCATAATCTACCCAAGCATAAGAGAATGCCTAAAATGTTGAAATATAAATCGCATTGTCAAGAATCTGATTTATAATAGGATGAAATTTCAATCTCGGCAAAAACTTCAGTAAATGCTTATTCTTGTTTGGTCAATAGTAGTGATGCTATGTGACTGGCGTGTGGCCGGGGCGGATTCGACAAGTTTCGATAGGAATTCTGACATTCGGATTCCCATCAGACAGTTTTAAAAAACCGGTCAGAATTCCGAATTTTTGACTGATGAAATGTCAAATTGGTCGGCATCCGATATTTTGTTGTGAAAACGCTTTGTTTGATTCGTCGAATTGAAAGTGTTGCTTTTTGATGTGTGATTTCAATTGATATATATGTGTGAGTGAAAATTTCTGTTCAGTGTGCATTTTTGGGATAAAATTTTCGTGAAAAGCAGCAGCATTTCAGGATCAGTGCAGTGGATGAGCTGAACCGTGAGGCGAAACGATTGGAGGATCGACTTCGCGCCTCGGAATCCGACCGAGTGACAGCCGAGACGGCTCGCAGGCATCTGGAAGACGAGATACGCAGACTCAAATTGTAGGTTTTGTGCTGATGTGCTGACTACTCGTCAGGGCTAGCAAGATGAAAAACTATCAACAATTGAAAATATTTGACTGTGTTAAGCTGAGGCTTGCATTCACGCCTAGGCTAGCAAATAAGCTTATGAACAGTTTAAGCGTTGCTTTAGCCTTAGGTAGACAGTCTAACTGGAGCTCTGCCCTTTTTCAGGTGAAATGACATGATTTGAGACAATTTTAATTCAAATATCAATATGTTCCATGGGACCTCTCGTACTCAGCTTTTAAGTAATTGAAACGAAACTTGAGCTGTTTCAGGGCATTTTTGTAAAATTTGATCATTTAATTTCTCAATGAGAGCATTTACTCCAGAGCAGTGGTGCATGCGCTGGGGTGCTCCTTTTGGTGGTCTAGCAGATGCAGATCGTCTCAATCCACCCCCCTCCCCACACAGCCACAATAATTTACTATTTCCACGCATAACAAAGTCAGAACTAATTTCCTGAACGATTCCCTCCATTACCCATCCCACTGATACCCCCAACTTACCCAAAAATGCCTAATTCCCCTCTCCCCGAATGGGTACCCATGTCGTTGTGATTCATTCAGATTCAGCCTACTGGTTAATTTGCTTCATTTTGTTTGAAGGGGATTTGACCAGTCGTTGGCTGAAACCGAAAAAAAGGCCAGTGAGGAGACCGAAGAACGTCATCGTCTGCTAGAGGACGAGTACAAAACCAGGTAATCACCATCAATTTATCAGGCTTATTATCCCAAACTTATCCGCAACTCATCCACAGTACATGAAATTATTCTCAAACACTAACTGATAATGGTGCTCATTGAGATGCGCTTGATCACTATAGATCAATGCATATTATACATTACTATAGAAATACGGGTTTGATACATTCAAGTCGACCGTCTTCTCAAGTTTGCCCGGAAACATATTAATGTTTGTACATCGTTCGATTGAGCAGAATCTCTGCTTTCTAAAAATGAAAAGTTCACCGGAAAATTTCGCCTCTGCGAGGAGATATAGCTATTTTTCTGATGCTATAGGGGTTAGCTCACTCAAGTCTACCATACTCTCAGCTTTGACCACTAACATATCAATTTCTTCACACCAGTCGATCGAGCAGAATCTCTTCGTTCAGAAAAATATATATTTTGTCGAACGATTTCGCTCAGTTGAGGAGGTATAGCTATTTTATTAAAGCTATCTCAACTAGCGCTGAGGTGCTCGTTGATCATTTGATCACTATAGATCAATGCATATTATACATTACTATAGAAATATGGGTTTGATACATTCAAGCCAACCGTCTTCTCAAGTTTGCCCGGAAACATATTGATGTTTGTACATCGTTCGATTGAGCAGAATCTCTGCTTTCTAAAAATGAAAAGCTCACCGGAAAATTCCGCCTCTGCGAGGAGATATAGCTATTTTTCTGAGCTATAGGGGTTGGCACATTCAAACCTACTGTACCATACACAACTCACCTAAGAGGTTTAATTTTTTCCTTTTTTCTTTCTCAAAGACGAGTGACCGCAAATCCTGTGCCGTTGTTGTCGCGAGAGATTTCTTCATAAATCATTAATTTTCAGATCTTATTTTTGAAATCATTTACTTATGAATCATTTATTTTCGAAAATTTTCACTTTAAAAAATTTGCTTACAGATGCAAATTTGAGGAAATTTTTCTAAATTAAAAGAAACATCGTTTAAAAAATTTATAATTTGCTGAAAAGATGAATTAAGAAAATTTTTAGGATCGTTGAATTATCTCGTCGAATCGACGCACTTCAAGAGGATTGCAAGCAATCGAAGTTGGAGCAGAACGAATGGAGAGATAAATTTAAAAATTTGGAAGTGGAATACAGTGCAGCACTACGCAAACTAGACGAGAAAGGTACATTAGTGTACGGTTTTTTTTTTCAAAAGAATTTTCCCAAATATTTCTCATAGTCAGATATTTCGGCGATTTCAACGAGGTTGGACAATTCATCTGGCTAAATTATTCAGATTTTCTTTTGATGGAATCCTATTGAAACGGTTACAATTCACTTGTTTCATCACATTTCAATGAATAATTTCCACAGTTTTACTGTTGTTTCATGCGGTTTGCTTCAGTCGCGAAAACGAGTGATTTTGCTATTGTTCTCGGGTTTCACTTCATTAGTTCGTGAGTTCGATGGGGGGGGGGAGTTGACTTCTGAGGTGAAGTGACAACTTGACTTTTACGTTTGACTAGGATGGATTTGCGCTTTCAAAATTATTTATTCATTAGGATCACTTTCGGGATACTTTCGCGAGAGTAGCTCACTTCGGGCAAAATTTAATCGAATCAATGAGTCCAAATCAACGATGATCACTTCCCAGGCGTCTGTCGTCCATCTTTCTGGCTACTGACCCCAAGAACAGGATCGATCGAGCGATCGAATATTGATTGATTGATCAAGAAAAGATTGATCAGAATATGTGATTCGTTATTTGATTTTTTGTGTTCAGATGGCGCTCTGAAGAATCTGGACAGGGCGAAAACGGATCTGCTGAAAGAGCTGAATGAGAATCGTGAGCGTTTCGAGAGTTTAACGACGGACTTCGATAATCTGCAAACGGATCACGAGAACTCGAATCGAACGATCGCCACTCTCGAGTTACGACTCAAAGAGATTCAACAACAACGAGATGTTGCCAAGTGAGTAGTGAATGTGTTCATTCATGTAAAATTCGGTTCATCCAGCATTGTCACCATCGTGAAAAGGGAACTCGTGCGTTATTATTGCTTGTGATTCGAGGCGGTCAAGAGACGATTGGCTAATGTACCGCTTGAACACAAAATATTCGACAACAATGGTTGTAACGGTACCCGGCAATCTGCCTAAAGACACATTGCCTTATGGACAGTTTGCCTAAAGACACATTGCCTTATGGACAGTTTGCCTAAAGACACATTGCCTTATGGACAGTTTGCCTAATGACACATTCCCTAATGGACAGTTTGCCTAAAGACACATTGCCTTATGGACAGTTTGTCTAATGACACATTGCCTTATGGACAGTTTGCCTAATGACACATTGCCTAGCGGACAGTTTGCCTGACAGATAGTTTGCTTAACAGTTTGTGATCAGCAATCAAACAGTTTGTGATCAGCAATCGAACAGTTTGTGATCAGCAAGCTTATGATCAGCAATCGAACTGAGAAGAATTTGTTTCAGCACTGAGAAAGGTGATCTTCAGCGTCATTTGAACGATCTGAAACGTAGACTGGATGCCGAGCTGAAGGCCAAAGACGACCTGAACAAGTCGAACGAACGTACGCAAAATATTTCCGTTCTTAAAAATATTTCTTCTAAATCGCACCTTCCATATTCCCGCCGCATGTCACTGATCCGTTGTCGGTCGTATACACTCCAAATTGTCGCCGTTTAGTGGAACAGAAAAAATTTCTTGAAGAAATTGAAAAAAGCGCAACAAAAAATTGATTTTGAAATGAGTGAAATTGAAAAAAAAATTTCCGAAAAACTTCACCATCTCCCACGTGTACGAAACCCATTTCAACGCGAATATAATTCGACGGCATTCAGGGAATTTGGACGAAATTGGCCAACTGAAAGCTCAGTTAAGTGCCAGCGAACACGAGTTGCTGAAGACGCGACGTCAAAACGATCAGCTGGATACACAACAAAAAACATGCAACGCCAAAATCACCACTCTCGACAATTCACTTGGTTCCGCACAACGTGAAATCAATAAACTGAACGAGCTGAACGCAAAACTACAAAAAGAGAAAAATGAAATTCTGAAGTAAGCGCCTGCATATCTATGCCTGATTTATTGTGAATTTTTTTTTGGGGGGGGGGGGAATTTTCAATATGGCAGCGAAACCTATAAAATTTTTCGAGGCTCTTTGAGCATATTTTTCGTTCTTGGTTTCTCGTTTTCTGTACTGAATGTGCAATTTATACGTGTTTGTTCGGAGATTGACTTCGCGGATTGACAACATAGAGCACAGACTTTCATGAGTACGAATCCATCCGGACGACAACCAATGAGTTGCCACCTGCGACTTATGACCCCGATCTTCCGTTCCTTCATCCTTAAGTACTTGAATCTCCCGCCTGTCCTAGAATTCATCGACTATAGTTTCCCAAAACATTTTCTTGTCGTTTAGCCATCGCTCTTGGGAATCTTTTGCCTGTAAGATTTGAATTAAAGATATTAAGCGCTTTGTTTGGGTTATATTTCAAATTCTTGAGATTTAGATTGTTATGTTTTGAGAGTGAGGTGGTGCTTGACTTGATTACAGTACGGCAATATCTCCCTTTGTGACTTCAATTACTGCTGTTACAGTGAAAAATTAACTGTGAATCGTGGAATTTCTGTAGGAAAATCTTGTGAAATTCGTTGAATTCTTCAAAAATTTCAGTTTGAAACAAAGGAGTGACGCAGACTTGGATAAGCTTCGTGAACGAATCCGTAAAGTTGAGTTGGAGTTAGAGAAGGTGAACGCCGAGAATAAAAAGCTGAACGAGAGTGAACAGAAGGCACAGGACGACTATAAAACTGAAGTGAAACGAGCACACCTGCTGCAACAGGAACTCGGAGACAACAGAACGGAGCTGGACGAGATCCGAAGTGAGGCGGATTTTCTTCGTTGCATAAATCTGCTCTGAATTCGAGAAATCTGAAAAAAAGAAAATGTTAACATAATCACTGCGCAAAACTACAGAAACTTTGAAATTACCTGGATTGGGCAGGCCAATGTGGTATTTTTAATTTGTAACGTTAGGGGCCACAATGCTCGCGTTTCTATTCGGTCCTTGCTCTTGCCTTCCTTTGCCAGATGCTTCCCAGTTCCTTTGTAATATCGTCTTTGCATCTTATTGGAGGTCTCCCGAGTGGTCGGTCTTTTTATTTCCCTTGGGTACCACTCTGCAACTGCTCTCGAGTCCATTTGCCATCATTTACTCTTGCTACGTGGCCTGCCCAACTTGGCTTTCTCTTCTTGTGCTCTGCGATCACGTCTCTTAATCCAGTTTCTTCGTGGAATCTCCTCGCCACGGATGTGTTCCCGTAACGATATTCGCAACATAAAACATTGAAATATTGTCCAAAATTCGTGACAATTTGCTTTTCGAAATGTGAAGGCGAGTAAAAGTTTCTTCCAGCTGCAAAATTTACGCCAGCTCTTCCAAAAGTCGGCGAAAATTTTGGACGTTTTCAATTTTCGGAGAAACTTGAAGGGAATTCCGCAAAAGATTGAAAATTTAGACTTGAGATTGGAATGGAATATTTTGGCGAAAATTTTGAAACTTTTCAAGCTTTAGGTCGTCTGCAACTGCTCGATCAAGAAAGTCGAGATCGCATTGAGATGGCACTTCAGACGAAACAAATATCCGCAGGTGAGCTGAGCCGCCTTTTCAATTGTTGTTGTTGCCTCACTGAGGGCATCGATAGCATTTTGTGAATCCATTTGATTCTGAAATCTAGTTCAGTTCAGCTTATTTGCCTGGAAAATCGCCTAGGCATTTAAGTTGTCTTCGGAGATTCGAAGCCCACAAGTGGATTTCGGGAATCCTTCAAGAGACAGCTAGGAACTAGGAGACAACTAGGTTGGCACATTCAAACCTACCGTACCCTCAGCTTTGACCAGTAACATATCAATTTCTTCACACCAGTCGATCGAGCAGAATCTCTGCGTTCAGAAAAATATATATTTTGTCGGGCGATTTCGCTTAGTTGAGGAGGTATAGCTATTTTATTAAAGCTATCTCAACTAGCGCTGAGGTGCTCATTGATATGCATTTGATTACTATAGATCAATGCATATTATACATTTCTATAGAAATATGGGTTTGATACATTCAAGCCTACCGTCTTCTCAAGTTTGCCCGGAAAAGTTTCTAAAGATGTTCAATAGATTTAAAAAATTTGGAAACTAGGTTTGGAAAATCAATACAGCTAAGCAGTTGATAAGCTAAGCATGATAGGATGATAAGCAGATGATACTGACTCCCAAATGAGACTAGGTTTTCATATAAGGCTTCTTGAAGTTCTGAAGTCAGCTGAAAAACTATCGAATCACCTCCTAGTGCATTTAGTAGAAATCACAAAATACATGAAAATTTTTGGGAAAAAAAACTGATAAAGCTCCCAGATGAGTTTAAGGTAAGCGAAAAAAGAGAGAGAAAACTAGCAGGACGATTTGCTGAGGAAGTGAGCGATTTTGCGGTAAATTATTTTGGGTAATTTTTTACAGAGACAACTGAATTCTACGAGCGTACACGAATCACTGAAATACGTCTGAAGGAAGCTGGTGATAAATACAAATTGGAAGTTGAAAAGGTCGAGAACGAAAGGGTAAGTTCTCGAAGTGGATTTAGAAATTTGATCCGTCAAAAACCTTAAATGTCGAGCCAAATCTTTTATTGATCGCAAAAAGAAGTCAATACGACTACTTGTGACTTGACTATAGCATTGGGGTTTTCATTGTCGACAGGCTTTACGAGCCAATAGGCTAACACAAGTATCAAATAAGATTAGACTTCCAAAAGCCCAGTATTAAATTTCAACCCGTTTCTACCTTTTAAAGTGATGTTGCGTAAACTGAATTCGTAACAAACAGAGGAGTGGATCGCGTTGCTAACGTGAACAGAATTATGATAGGTGCCGGTTTTGAGAAAGAGGATCTCAAAATTTGTAGTATACTGAACAGATCAGCTTGCATTCCAGATTGAGTAAATTATATCCAAGATGAAGACATTGTTCAGGAGATTAAGCGTTGAGTGGCTCTGAGATATCGCTTGATCTCCAGGATGGATTAAATAATTGTTCGAGTTTTACTTCGTCTACGATTCGCTCTCTGAGAAACCTGCCGTATCCAAAAGGGGATATGTTAAAAATAGGGCATAGAGCTGGAGGGAGCAAAGTGACAATGTGAAGTTAGCCAGAGGCAGGCAGACGCATCACTTGATCTCGGAATCTGAATAGATGAAGGTGTGGATCGATGCGTTGTTACAGGATGATTTGCTGGGTCGTGTGAGACAACTGGAGGATGAGTTGCACGATAGACAGGTGACTGTGGAGAGTCAAGAGCGAGAACTCGATGAGATGAAAGTGAACAATCAGTTGGAGTTGGACAGGCTCAAAGCGGAGCTAACGAATTTAGAAGCGAAGTATCAAAACGAACTGGATGATGAAAGAGATCAATTCAATCAGGTCAGTCAGTCAGCTGTTCGCCTCCTCGGTCAATTCACATCCGATGCTGCACTAAGGCATCAATGATAGTGGGTTGCAGTAGACTAGGCTCGTAAATGGGACCTAGAAGCTGCAATTTTAACCCCCAAAATGGCCTCTAATCAACCAGAAGGGACACTTCAGAGGGGTCAGAAGGGGCCTGGAGACTTTGACGTTTTGCCTTCACAGTGAGTTCAATGATGAGTTTATCTGCGCTCAAGCTCATCGTTATTAGACGTTTAGTTATCATAACTCTAATAAAACAGATATTCCGCCGATCGCTCCTCACAAAACAAGCACTCGATGTCAAATTAACAACAAATAATTGATAGATAATAGGCAAAGAAATTTGTTTTTTGATTTGAACATTTGTGAATGCTTCAGAATTTGGAAGGTATGAAAGCAGAAGAAGAGAATCTGCGTAATAAGTTGACGGTTGCTGAAAAGAAGTTGGCGGATGCATTGGAACACGAAAAAACTCTGAAGAAAGAAACTTCCGATTGGGAGACTAAATACACGGTGACAGTGAAAGAACTGCAAACGATTCGAGATCAAATCGATACGCTCCGTGATCAATCCGAGAAGGTGATCGCAGTTTCGCTGCTTTTAGTGACTTCAATACGGGCCTCGCCTTTTTGTGCATATTAATTCATTTTGCATTTCCCATAATCCTTTTGACTTTGCGTTGATCTCAGAGCTGCGCCTTTACATGACATTTATATGGGTGATTCCATGTTGCTAGGTAATTCCTATTTGTTGAATTTCATTTAAAATCAGTTCAGTTCCCTTATTTTTGACGTGAATCGAGGTTTGACTGGAAAAATTTTCGAAATTTCACGTTCTTAGACCTTAGACCTGAGAAGATGGTTGAAAAATTTGCGATACTTCAATAGAAAATTGTAAAATTTGTGAGAATTCGTTTTCTTAAGGAGATTCAACAGCTGAAAAATGAGTTGTTTGCGCTGCATTCTGAGCAGAAAACCGCCGAAATGAACGTGGAAAGTCTGAAGACACAGCTGAACGCGGCGAATGATCGAAACGGATCATTGAACAAGACCATTCATGAGCACATGATAAAAATTCGACAAGGTGAGTTGGTTTGGTCGTTTGGAAGGTTTTGAAATGCCTAGATTTTGAAACGTCGAAAAATCATCAGACTTTTATTTCGGCTAAACTTCAGATGGGTTTAATTTCACATCGCCAGATCCACCCGATTTATAGAGACTCTGAGGTCGTTTCATAAGCCTTTTCGAAACCAGCATTACGGCTTTAAGCTCTGTAGACTTTGTGTTATTTAGTCCCGTTTTGAAATGGGCAGAATCCTAGTTCAGTCCAAATCCCAGTGGTTTGCACGATGTCAATCTTGGTCCAATTGGTCTACAAATACTGATAATAAAACAGCTGTAATGATATAAGATAACGGCAGCAATGAGATGAACAATAGATAATACTCATAATGTGGGCATTCGAATGCTATACGAATGTTTCAAAAAACCAATGCAACTTGGGTAAAACCAGGGTAAAAGTCTTTTAAAATCTTTTGAAAAAGAAAAAATTCTAAAAAAATCTAAAAAGTACGTTTCTAAAAAAACACCGAAGTATAATAGCTTCAATGCATTTTGTCATCTCTAGATGTTATACATATGGTTGATTAAAAATAAAAAGGACAACCTCAACTTACGTCCATAATTGGTTTCAAGACAGGATTCCACTTAAGCCACAAAAAGACCTAAGTCAAATCCTCTAGGATTTGCGACGATTAAATTAACATTTGCTGTAAATGTATGGATTTCAAAATGACTTTACGTACCTTCAGTCTTATTTATAGTAAAATGATTTTGTGGGCTTTTAACGCCTCTCTAGTGATATTAAAAGTCGAATAGAAGGAATTAAGCTTAATTTTAATGTTTTGGGTGTCGTTTTTTTGAGAAACGACTTATAGTCGAGAACGATTTAGCTTGATGAGGTGTCGTGTACATTTGGCTTCTAGATGGTTTAAGATGTGCTGCAATTAGACGGTATTGATTTTGTAGCGAACACACAAATCGATCGCCTTGAACAGGAGCTACAAGATGCGAAATGTTTGGGTGAATCCGTGGAGAGTGATCTGGAACGAAGCACACAACGTCTGAAGGCACTGGAAGAGCAGTACGCCGTCTTACAACTAGAAAATAATGAATTGCGTACGGGTTGTGATAATCTTCAACATGAGCTGGATACGGATAAGGTGAGTTTATAAGTCAGTAAGATGAGACTATGGTGTGATCTCCGTGTTGTTGGAAGACTCTTGAGGTGAACAGTCGCCGCCAGTAGAATAAGGCTGTGGCTAAGGTATAACCCAGGTAGGATAAGATTGCGATAAGGGAAGTTCTGCTGAGATGACTGATAAAGAAGTGGAGCGAAAGCTCTGATAAGAGAAATTTCGAAGGGGTTTGTGTATTGCCGACGAGAAGAAGTCCAGCCTCATTATGGAGATAGTCTCTTTTTTTCGTTGAAAATTGAAATTTCTTAACTCGCATTTGATGGAATATTTTTTCAGAATACGATCGCTGCACAAGCAAGTGAATTGGAACGTTTGAAGAAGAAATTAGAACAGGTCACGAAAACGGCTCAAGAAACCCAAACAGAGCTGGAAAAAGTTCGAAGTGAGGTGAGTGAGTGAGTGAGTCTAAAAGTGCCTGTGCAGTGACCATGGAATTTCACTTTTTTAAATTCGCATTTTCAGCAAATTAGAACGTTTTTCATCTATAATAACTAGTGCATTTTAGACTGACTCATTATCAGAAGTTGTCAAAAATTTGCAAAATCAGGTGGTTCTAATTTGGTTTGGAAATTTTTAGCGTGATCGTTTCGAAAACATCAATCGTGACAGCGTGAAACAAGTGGAGCAACTCAGCGAGCTGGTGCAAACACTGGAAGCACGCGTGGTGAGATTGCGTCAAGAGTTGAAAGATTCAAATGATAAGGTATCTATTGATTTGGACTCTGTGATCAATGCCTTTTTGACATTTTGCAATTTTGTCATTTTGCAATGGCATTATGTCAGACCTATAAGCATTATTATTTCATGGTGTATTTTCATAAATCACACCTAAGCTTGGTGTTTGTTGCGCTTTGAGGTGAGCTTCGGATTGACGATCAGTTGAGCAGGTATAGCTATTTGAGGAGGTATAGCTATTTGAGGAGGTATAGTTATTTGAGGAGGTATAGCTATTTGAGGAGGTATAGCTATTTGAGGAGGTATAGCTATTTGAGGAGGTATAGCTATTTTATTAAAGCTATCTCAACTAGCGCTGAGGTGCCGCTCATTGATATGCATTTGATCACTATAGATCAAATATTATTCTTTACTATAGAAATACGGGTTTGATACATTCAAGCCTACCGTCTTCTCAAGTTTGCCCGGAAACATATTGATGTTTGTACATCATTCAATCGAGCAGAATCTCTGCTTTCTAAAAATGAAAAGCTCACCGGAAAATTTTGGGATTCTTGAGTTTGCTGGATTTGGGATGTGGTGGATTTGTGAGGGATGATGCGAGCACATTTTAACTAGAATTATAAGGAGTATTTCGGCGTTTGTTTTGTATTAACACTGTATTATTTATCGAAACACAAAGCATTCATATCACACAAACACAAAATGGAGCAGATCCTCCAAATGAGATATACGAAAGTTAAGTTTCATCATCCGAATCGATAGTGCATGATATCCGTGTACATCTTATACATATACAGCTAAGTACAGATTTAAAGGTTGATTTCACATATCACTTTGGTGTTGTCCCTCACGAATCGTCTCTTTCGCGCTTCGTCGCGACAATTGCCTTTTCCCGTGGGAATTCTGTGTTCGGTTTGCCCATATAATGGGTAAAAACATTCAAAAAATGTTTGTGAGTGATGTGAAAAAATGGAAAATTTTCGCAACGATCATGTTTTCGGCACACGGGGTTTCAGATAACCATGCGCCTTCGGACCTGTTACGTTATATGTGATGCAAGACTCACTTATATTAACCCATGTAAATTTTGAAAGTAATGAGAGCCGGTTGGCAACTATGAAGTGAGTGATGAAAAGGAACATGGAAATAGTTTGAAATTGCGGAGTGACAGACGGCTGGAGCAATCTTGATGTTGTTTACAATCTGTGATTCAGTCGTAATTTTTTGGCTTTGGCAGTTGATATTGGGTAGCAGCAAATCAAAAACTGGTTTTTCACTGGTGTGATTGCGTTAACGATATAGTTGATTGGACGACTATAAGGCAGTGCATTAAGGGAATAAAAATTTCGCCACAATGCCTTAACACAGCGCTTGGTACCACACAAAATCCCTCTTACAATTAGGTCAGTAGCCTAGAATTAATGCATATATAAGACGATTCGGTTTATGACGTTTGAGCAGTGTCGTTTTTTGAGAAAATCTACGAACGCTTTTACGCCTTATAGTTCATAACAAATAATAACAGATAATTGGATAATAGATACAAGCCGGATCATAGCCTGCTGCTGGCTCAGGCTCACAACAACATTAATGATATTGGTACACCAGCACTCGGTTTCGAGTGCAAAACTTTTTTCCTCCGAATCGAACGGGAATCGAACCCGCCAAGTACCAATTACCGGTCGGGGCTCTACCTCCGAGCTATCGCGGAGACCGTTCAGTCTCTGCCGAGTGGTTGTGCTGTTAAGATCGCGATCAATCAGTTCTTCAGTGCACATAATGCGAGCAACTGATCTGATCAGCGCCAAACGCTACAATCACAGCGAACTGATCTGTCAGCGATCACGATAACATAACCAATAATAACAGATAATTGGATAACAGGTATAAGCCAGATCATAGCCTGCTGGCTCAGCAGGCTCAGCGGGTTTCGAGCGCAAAACCTTCCTTATAGTTCGTTAAATGCGGTAATTGGATGGCTCTTTGAATGCGTTGAAAGATTTTTGAATGCCCGAATTGCAGTTACGAGCGTCAGAGAGTGAACGAAGCACTCAAAGTGGCGAGTTGAAGAAACAACAGCAAGAGCTTCAGCTGGCCAAAGAGCAACAACTCAGCAAAACCGAAGAGTTTCGTGCCGCACTCGACGAACTCTCTAGTGCGCATCGCAAGTCTGAGGATGCTCGAGTGAACGCAATTCAAGCGTTGGAATCCCGCAAATTCGAACTCAACGATGTTCAGGTTCGAGATGACGGCAAAATTTTGCAGTTTTTTTTGTTTTATTTTGGAGTTTCCTTGATTTGAGATGTTCACCGAAATTAATGCCAAAAAAACCGGTAAAGCTGGTGAAATTTCTGGAAAAACTGGTAATTTTGGTAGGCTGGCAAGCTGGTAATTCACCGTTGTTGAAAAGCCGGTAAAATTTTACCAATGTTAGGGGTAGTTGTGGGCAAATTTTCTTGTGACGCATTGCGAGTATGACTCGTCTAAAAAATATCCAAAGTGCTGGAAAATAACGCAGAGCCGAGAGCGACACTCGGTTGGACGGAACGGGGTTCCTAATAATTTTTGGATTACCTGGATTGGCCAGGCTATCGAACGTTTGTAACGTTGCTGGCCACAATGCTCGCAATGTTTCCGTTCGCACTGTTTTAGCCTTAATTTCAGCCACCCGGCTGGCTAGGCGAGCAGGCCAAGTGAACATAACCGAGTATTTAATTAGTTGCCGTGAATACTTTGCATAATTAAACCTAGCCAAATACCATCAATCCAATAAATAATCATAACTCTACAAAATAAGCATTCCGCGATCGCTAACAGCGATCAACAAAACAACCACTCGATGTGTAAGTAACAAGTAATAAGATGGATTTTTGGATTAGCACGTGAAATTTATGATTTTAAAGGTGATTGCAGTGATTTGCAGTCACAATCAACCGCAGAGCCGTCAGTAATATCTCTCTATTTTCGTTGAAAATAATTTTCAGTCGAGATTGGACAACGCCGAGCAACGTTTAGTATCACTTCAGCAAGACTATTTAAGTGCCGATAAGGAGCGGGACTTGCTGAGTGATCAGATAAAACGCTTCCAACTGATCTTACAACGGTCGTTCTCGATGCCGATTCCAGAAGGAGGTTTGCTCCTTTCTGCTCTCCGCTTTTTAGACTTCATTCTTAGAAAATTCACCTCTGAAGGAGGAGGAGGAAATAACTGTTTTCTTCAAAACGGTTGTTTGCGGTTGTTCTGGATTTTTGAACAATGTATCGCCGCTTAAGATGTCTTGGGGAAACATTTCGATTCCCTTTCATCGGGAAGTTTCTGCGGCTTCTTGGGTAAGTCGAAATTTTCCCGACTTCTTGGGTATGTTTAACAACGACTTCTTTGAGCTCGAGTTCCTCTTATGAGATATTTGAAAGGAAAGCTCCACTTTGCTGTCTGTTTTTTCTCGGGAGATTTGCTGCTTGAGCTGTTATTTTCTAGAGATTATTTTTAGATGTTGTTGACGTGCAGACATCACTCGAAGTTCATCTGCAGAAGGTTGTGTCGCGAATCGAGAAGCTGGAACGAGAGACGAGTGTGTGCTTGAACATTCCGCATTTGTGCTGATCACTCCATGAAACTAGTCCCAAATTAAAGTCACAAAGTGGGACTGGATTAGCATCCCCGAGCTAGATCGCTCATATCCTTTGGAATTTAAAAATCCTTCGGATTTCATGTGTGCTCCAAACGTTTGTGGAATTCACGTAATAATTATTATAGTCGGGTGGATTGTGGTAAGAATAGCAGTAAGACTATTCTTACTGTAAAGTAGTGATGGGATCCGAGCAACAGTCGACCGGAAAAATCCGGCAGTTTCGGTCGAAATTCCGCCGGTCCGGTCTCGATCGAGCAATCTGGAAAGTCGGTCGGAATTTCGGCTGTCGGAACGACAGAAATGCCAGTTCGGTCGGATTCTCACCGAGCAATCTGGAAAGTCGATCGGAATTCCGACTGGCCGAGTGACGAAATGCCAAATTGGCCGGATACCTACCGAGCGAAATTTCGCTCGGACCCCATCACCACTATAAAGTATGAATAGTCTTGCTACTATTCTGACTTGCTACAGTGAGAAATTTTGACCTCCTGTAATGAGAAATTTGGCATGGATAAAATTGTAGTTGGATAGAAAGCAAAAAATGGAAGGAAACCGAAGAGAACTGCAAAACGAAGGAATAATGGAAATGGAATTTGATAACGGAAGGAGGGGGGGGAGTTATAGGAGTTGATCAAACGATCATCGGAAGATGATCATCAGTGATCATTTTGCTGCAAATTCCTCAAAAACTGTTCCATCCAGCGCCTTGGCTGTTCTGTTCAGTCCTATCCTTTGGGTCTATTTTACTGCTATGTTCTATTCTACTGCCAGGAATAGAGCGCTTTGACTGGGACAAAAACCTCATTAGGGAAGAAGGATATTGCAGGTGATCTCTAGAGATCATAAGCACTCAGAAATTGAAATTTTAGAATGAATATCGCGATTCGTTGACTCGTCAAAAACGAAAAACCAGCGATAGTCAAATGGCTATCAGTAAACAAGAAACAATCTATAGGAGTGTGGAGGAGAAAATCGCCGATATTGAAGAAGGTTGTTGAGCGTAATTTGCTAAATGGCATCGTTTTCTACTCATTGTCAGAATTTTTGTCTCTTTCGCTTGAATTTGGAGTATTCATTGAATTTTTTTCAAAATTCGCGATCATTGTCGTTGATTTTCGTGAATTGTGCTGATTAGGTCAATCGATTGGCTCTAGTGAATAGTGAGTGAAGTTTGAATAGAGATGAATTGAAGTGAAACGCTCTCAGTTGACCAGTTGCTTTTTCATGAATCAAGGCAAGAGAACTGCCGAGTTGAGGTTGACGTCCGCCAAACAGCTGCTCAAATCACAAGAGGACACACTGAAGCAACGAGACGAGGAGAGACGTGCCATGAAGGCAAAAATCGTCTCGATTGAGTTGGAATCGCGTGGTAAAGACGCTCAAATCCGGCATTTGAACGTCGGTTTTGTGGAATTTTTTGCATTTTTTGGGTATATTTTTGTATTCTGAATCCGATGGCGCTATTTCTGAATGCAGAACACACAAATTGTTGTAGTTTTGTCCATCAGTGGATTTGTTTTTTTATCCGTATTTCAAATCCGTATTTTGTATTCAAATTTATCCGTATTTCTTATCCGTATTTCAAATCCACTGATGGATCAAACAGCCTTGCAGAATTGTTTGATGTATCAGTGGAGTTGAAATACGGATAAGAAACGGAACACTCAACATTGAATACTACCTGCTTATCAGACTTTCTGCTTATTTGCTCTTTTTCATTTTTATTTTTTCGACGAACTCGGTCTTGTGTCCTTTTTTTGCGCGTTTTTGAAGATTTTTCGAGTCATTTATTGAATCGACTGGAAAAGTGAAAGGTTTTTGTAGAAACAAGTGAAGGAATTGAAGAAAAATTTGGAGAATGCACAGCATGATTTGGTGACGTTGCGTGATCGTAGCACTGACTTGCGCTGGCAAAGCGGGAAAATTTTCGTCGAGAAAAAACTGCTCACACCTGTTGAAAAAGACACGAAACGTATTCAAATGCTGACGGCAACATTCGAAGCTGAAAAACAGGTGAGTGATCACATGGCTGTAATCGATTAGCACTGCGGCTGATTTGCTTGCTTGCTTTTTTTTGAAGGATAAGATTAAGAGACTTCAGAGGATTACTGACTGGGAGCCGTAATCGAATTGTGGAAATGTTGCTTGTTGGATTTGTAAAAGCTTAATCGATAGAGTGCACGGTTCGACCTGAGCTCATGGGCAGTGCTGACTCGGCAATGCCCACGTTAGAGAGACGAGCGGATTTGCTCGAGTATGGTTGAATGGTAGCGTGACCGGTCAATGTGCCTAAAGACATTTAGCCTGACGACAGTTTGCCTAAAGACACATTGCCTAACGGACAGTTTGCCTAAATTACGGTTTTTTAATGGATATTTCGCATAATAGGCAAACTGTCCATTAGGCAAATTGTCCGTTAGACAAACTGTCCATTAGGCAAATTGTCCGTTGGACAAACTGTCCGTTAGGCAGACTGTCCGTTTAGGCAAACTGACCGGGTACTAATGGCAGATCTGAAGGAATTGGATACATTGCAAATTTGGACTGATTCAGACAGAAACTAAATCTCTCGAAAATTCTTTGGACAAATCAGAATTTTTTATTCGCCGAAAATTTGGACGAATTATAATTCAAATCGAAATTTTTTTGAAATTTTGAATTTTAGGCGGAAAAAATTTTTTTCCAATTTCTAGGCGTTAAGTGACTCGCTGAAGAAGCTGACGGCACGACTCGACGAAAGCGAAGGTCGATGCGCTGACTTGACTGAAGACACGAATAGAATGAAGAAGGAATTGGCAAGAGCCGAGCGCGGTGAAACTGAACTGAAACGAAATCTGGAAGAGCAAACGAGACTGGCTCGCGATGCGCAGCATCTTAGAGATCAGGTTGGTGTTTTTTTTGTTTCAAATTCATTTTCGAATTATGCTATCGACTCGCGAGTCCAGTTTTATCTCAATTTTCTTTTCTTCTGTTGAAAAAACCCCGAACTTCCTGCAGAACGTCTTGCTCGGATAGAAATATGGGTTTGATACATTCAAGCCAACCGTCTTCTCAAGTTTGCCCGGAAACATATTGATGTTTGTACATCATTCAATTGAGCAGAATCTCTGCTTTCTAAAAATGAAAAGCTCACCGGAAAATTTCGCCTCTGCGAAGAGATATAGCTATTTTTCTGATGCTATAGGGGTTGCTGACTCTGAAAAACGCTTTCTGACCACATTAATATCGTCGGATTTGTTAGTGACAATTCTGCGGTGGAGCATGAAAATGCTATTTTTTTCAAAATGCTTTCAGTTAGTTCAAATGCAAATCGATCTAACGAACTCGAACAATCGTAAGCAGTATCTGGAGAACGAATTGAGTACGCTGCGGTCAGATCTACGTGACCAGAAGCAATCGCTTCAGGACGCGAGCAGTCGCATTGCAGAGCTACAACGTCAACTACAAGATGTGCAGCATGAAAAGACTACACTCAACGATAAACTGCTAACACTCGAAAAGGTCTGCGCCCTGATATTGAATTGTTGGTGCCGAATTCGCCTGAAACTCGAAGATCTCAGGCGCAAAATTTTAAGCCACCAGAAAATTTATCGTGTGAAAATTTTGCAAATTTAAAAATTCAATTCAAAAATGACAAGAGAGAAGCAGTGTCGTCAACAATACATTAAGGAAGGTATCAATGGTGCATTCGTGAATGGACTATTGTCTTATTAAGCAATATGTTCACAAATAACTGGTAACGATGCGGGGGGGGGGGTGTATTATGTGACCTGAAATCAATTTTTTTCGAAATTTTTTGAGTGGTTCCATCAAATTTTAGACCATTTCACAGCAACGCAGCGTTGAAACTGATCTACGGCAGCAGCTGACGAACGAGCGTAGAGCAACACAAGCGGAATTGGACGATTTGAGGAGACGTTTGAAGCAGTTGGACGCTGACCGTTCTGAGATGCAGCAAAAGATTGAGGAGCTGACGACAATTCGTTTGGTGTTAATTAAGAAAATTGACATTGTAAGCGCTTTTTTCAGTGAATTTTTCGCAAAAATTTTCCTTTTTGGAGATAATTTTTACGCTGATTTAACTCGCTTATTGAATTGATAGTTTGGCATAGCAGATTTGTTGACCTGAATTTTAGATGAATTGATCTGATTTGGGGTTCTTTGGCTGTCTGACTTAGAAAGATTATAATTTGGCTTAGTAGACCAGAAAGGGGAGGGGGTAACCTTTGACCTATAGGGGAGAGGGGTAACACCTGACTTATGGAGAGAAGAGGTAACCCTGGCTTATGGGGGATAGGGGGTAACTTCTGACTTATGACTTATAGGGGGCAGGGAGTAACTATAGGGGAGGGGTAACCCCTGACTTATGGAGAGGAGGGGTAACCCCTGACTTATGGAGAGGAGGGGTAACCCCTGACTTATGGGGGAGGGGTAACCCTGACTTAAAAGGGAAGAAGTAATGATTTCAGAGGAATTTGATTGTGATAAATTCGTCGTTCATTTCGTTTGATTGATCTTTTAAATTTCTATTTTGCAGATCAAAACTTTTGCTCTTTTCGTTTGTTGTTTTGCGTTCACTAAACTGACATAACTTGCAATTTTTTCGTGCATTTTCAGCTGGAAACTGAGAAGAAAAGCGCTCAGGCGATCATCGATGAGACTGCATCGCAACGTGCAGCCATTGAAACGTCGCTAAATGCACTCGAACGTGAGAATAAGGTTTGTTGGCCGGCGATAGCGACAGATTTTAAAATTTAGCAGATTTTAAAATTTCCAAATTTAAAATTTTAAAATTCTAAAACAGTTTTTTGAGTAGCAATGAATGACTGCTGATTAAATTTAAGCTGAAAATTTTAAAATTTTAGAGGTCACAATCTAAAATTTAAGTTTCTGACGAGACATTTTAAAATTTCCACATAGAAATCCTCAAAATTCATGAAAACGTTTGGAAATTCGTCGCGGAATCCGGCGAGACATCCGCAAGTTCATTCTGCTGATTCATTAGGGTTATTTGAAATGGACAGTGGCAAATGTTGTCTTCAGACGGTTGATTGATTTTTAAAATTTAATAGAATTTAATAAAATTTGATTTAATAAATTTAATAATTTTGTTAATTTGAATTTACATTTAATAAAAATATTAAAATTTTAAAATAAATTTAAGCTAATTTTTAAAAAATTTCTGCTAAATCATTTAGCATTTTATTGCCATAACAGGAATTGTGTCGTAATTGCGCGCATCTTCAACAGCAAATTGTGCAGTTGGAAATGGACAGCGGCAGTCGATTGATTGCCATAACGAATAAGCAGAGAGACGAACACGAACGCTTCGTGCAGTCGGTTAAGGCTGAGAAAGTGCAGGTTCGAATCAGAAAATCACCTGAAGTTTTTTGAATTTTGAAAAATTTCACCGTTCGTGATTTGAATTAATCTGCCGACATCTTGAAAATTTTTAGCGGATGTTAGCGGATGAAGTTTAGGAACTAAAATTTTTCTCGAACTAAAGTTTCAAGCTAGGAGCAAACACAAAACTCCGACAACGAAATGCTTTTGTATCTCAAGTGGTGCTAGGATCCGGCTGACAGTCGGTTGGAAAAATCCGACAGTTTCAGTCGGAATTCCGGCTGTCCGAATGACGAACGAAATGCCCCAACTCGGTCGGATTCTGAGCGACTGATTGAAATTTCGCCGCTCAAACTGCATTGCTCTAATCTCAAGCGCTCTGGGGTTTGTTTGCAGGTGGAACGTATCATCGAGAATCGTGACCGTGTGCACAAGAATCGTGTTCAACAGCTGGAAGGTCAACTGAACACGCTACGTGAGCAGTTGGCCGAAGAGAGGCGTAGACATCGCGATATGGCAGATCGAATCATGATCAACGATATGAGCAAGATGAGCACGGCCGCATCTGCTGCGGCGGCGGCCACGTGGGGCAGTCTCGGAAGTTACACGGTCAGTACAGCGCCAGTCTCGAGAACTGGAGGCTTGATGGCGATGACGGGCACTCAGCTGCAACCGCAGAAATTGGACAGTAGCTTCGATTCTCTGTTCGGAAGGTGTGCAAATTGGCAATTTTACTTCTGTTGCCCTCTCTCCCCCCTCCCCCAAAGAAAATTCATTTCTCTAACTTTTTTAAGTGTCTTTTGCACCAGCTTTGCATTCCTGATGATTTTGTATCTTAAAAATATCATTTTGTGTTTCTGCAGGCTGCTCTCGGGAACCAGTAATCTGCATTTTCAGGAATTAAAGAATTTCTTGTGCAGTTGTTTTAGATCTGCTCAAAATTAGACGATGTGAATATTTTCTTAGATTAGACTTCTGAGTAGATCTGAATCTGAATTTGGTCATCGGCCTTAGTGGCTAGTTTTGAGTTTTTGAATAATTTTTTGAATTTGGTCATCGGAGAAGCAAATATATCCGCTTTTCCTCTTGCTGATATTTGTTATTTTTTAACGGTGTTTTAAACGATAGTTTACAAGCGGAATTTTTTTTGAATTTTAAGTCGAGGTATCGGTAGCGGTAGCAGTGCAGGTGGTGGTGGTGGTGCGGGTGGCTATGTGTCACCGTTCTCAGCAAGTCTCACGACCACAAGAACCTCACTTCTGTCCTCAACGCCAACCTCAGGTGGCGATTTTTACCGGCTTAGCGGCGCCTCACCGTTTCAATCCACAACTCTGGCCACATCAACAGCAGCAGCAGCAGCAACAGCATCGGAACGACAAAGTAAGTGACAGGCAATTTTCACAATCAGTTGGCTGAAAAAGGTTTGTTTACAGCTGAAAAAAAACATGAATTTTTTTGGAAGAGGGGGAGGGTCGGAGTTTCCAACTGTGGATTCCAGTCGACCCAATTCGAAGTGCGAAAGGAATATAGCGAATGTTGAGCTCCGACGACCGGAAATTCGCTGATCGGATTTCCGGTGAAAAGCTCCGGAATCCGGTGGGCGTTCTGTGTGCTGGCGGAATGTTGAAAAGCGGCGAAACGCTGCGATTGGATTCCGACCGAACTTAAAATTTGTTTGAATGCCGTCACTGAATGTTGTTTACAGTTGATCTAACGCGTGCAACTCAACTCGTCTCAGAGCGTCTCAACGAGTTGCCAGATTTTCGTCCGCATTCCGCAAGTTCATCCAGCCAGCCACTGTCAAGCGGCGACAGCGGTTAGTTAGTTTCATTCGGTGTGGAATAATTCCGTGACCGCTCAATCTGCCTAAAGACACATTGCCTAACGGGCAGTTTGCCTGAAGACACATTGCCTGACGGACAATTTGCCTAACGGACAGTTTGCCTAAAGACACATTTGCCTAACGGACAGTTTGCCTAACGGACAGTTTGCCTAAAGACACATTGCCTAACGGACAGTTTGCCTAAAGACACATTGCCTAACGGACAGTTTGCCTAACGGACACTTTGCCTAACGGACAATTTGCCTAACGGACAGTTTGCCTAAAGACATATTGCCTAATGGACAATTTACCTAACGGACAATTTGCCTAACGGACAGTTTGCCTAACGGACAATTTGCCAAACGGACAATTTGCCAAAAGAACAGTTTGCCTATTAGGCGAAATATTCATTTAAAAACCGTAAATTAGGCAAACTGTCCGTCAGGCGATGTGTCTTTAGGTAAACTGCCATTAGACAAAATGTCTTTAGGCAGATTGACCGGCCAGCAATAATTGGAACACGTCAGTTCTCTTGCTCCATAACCAAACACGAACAATGTGATGTGCTTACGATTCGAGTTGTGCAGAAAAACTTTTGGAAGGTTTCACATTTCTACGCAAAATTTCTCATTTTCACACAAAATCAGGCACTTTTTTACTTTGCGTGGGTGGCACGCGAGCAAGCTCGCGCATGCCACGCCTACTGCGCATGGCCTCAGCCTAAGGTGACCTCAGCCTCATGTAAGCGTAGCCTCAGATCGCTCGATGCTACAGCAGAGGCTAGCAAGCGAACTCAGGCTTAGGCTTAGGCTGAGACTACGCTTGGGCTGAAGCCATGCGCAGTAGGCGTGGCATGCGCGAGCTTGCTCGCGTGCGACCCCCCATCCCCAAAGTAAAAAAGTGCCCAAAATCAATCTAATCCTAAGATTAGAGCCGTCAAAAAAAAGTTCCATCGTTTCGATTTACAGTCAGTCACATTTTCAGATGTCAGACAAAAGACAACAATTGTCGTTCATATGAGAGGATCAGAAACGTACAGCGATTGAGGTGTCTACCGAATGGAGTGTGAAATCCAACCGTTTTTACGACTACTGTTTTACGAAAATTTTCAGAGAACTAGTGGAAAACTGTACCGAAAATGCAGCAAACATAATAAAAAATATATATTCATTTGATTTTTCAGAAATTTTTAATTTTTTTAATCGTCAGAAGCAAGTATATCATCCTCTTTTCCTCTACCTGATATTTGTTCTTTGCAGCACAAATTTATCAGCAGCACTAGAATCAGAGCGGGCTTGTAGCAGCCACCTGAATCCCGGAGGAAGGCTCCGCAACGATTGAGATCCCAAAAATGAAAGCCCTCCTGAACATCGCGAGATGTTCAGTGAATAGTTTTAGAAGTTTAGAATTTTTAAATTTTAAATTTAAATTTGATTTTTGAATTTAATAAAATTTTGAATCCAGTAAAAATTTGAAAAATTTTACGGTGTATTAGAAACTGCTTCAAAAATGCACAAATGCTGGCTACTAGCCTGGCTGAAGTAGCGCTTTCTGTTCCCTGAATTCGCAATTTTTTCCGTTGTTTGTTGTCAAAATTTTTAATTTTTCCGTCAAATATTTTTTTTATTACACTGTTATTATAATTATTATTGTTGTTATGATCACGATTATAATCAGTATCGTTAAACTCGTTGAGAATACTTTAAGTGATAGAAATTACTGCGATCGATTTTTTGTTGTTTAATATTATTATTGTTATTCGGTTTTCTATTATTGTTTTTATTATTATTATTATTATTATTATTATTATTATTATTATTATTATTATAATTACTATTATCATTATCGTTATTATCAGTGCAGCTTTTGATGTTATTATAGCGATCATTACTATTGATAATACTATCAGTCAAAATGTTTAAGCATATCATATTCAAGTGTGAAAATTCTCTTACGATTTACACGTTCACTTCATTAAATTATACCTGAACATTCTATAATAAAGCGTTGATGTAACCGTTTGTGATAATTTTGTAAACTTTCATTTTAATTTTTTGGTCGACTTTAAGAGATCACCAAACTTCATCATTAAAATTTAGACTTCAGTAAAATTTAAAAAATTTTAAAAAATTTTTTTCAGAAAGCAGAGATTCTGCTCGATCGAATGATGTACAAACATCAATATGTTACCGGGCAAACTTGAGAAGACGGTTGGCTTGAATGTATCAAACCCATATTTCTATAGTAAAGAATAATATTTGATCTATAGTGATCAAATGCATATCAATGAGCACCTCAGCGCTAGTTGAGATAGCTTTAATAAAATAGCTATACCTCCTCAACTAAGCGAAATCGCCCGACAAAATATATATTTTTCTGAATGCAGAGATTCTGCTCGATCGACTGATGTGAAGAAATTGATATGTTACTGGTCAAAGCTGAGGGTACGGTAGACTTGAGTGAGCTAATCCCTATAGCCTCAGGAAAATAACTATATCTCCTCATGAAAACAAAATTTCCAGGCGAGTTTCTTTTATTTTTTTAATTTTTTAAATTTTTAAATTTTTTAAATTTTTTAAATTCAGACTTCAGTCAATTCTTTTAATTTTTAACTTTTTCGACAGTTGATTTAGCGATATCTCATCAATCTATCATTATATTAGAACACTGAAACAGTTCAACAATCCGTTTCAATGATTTTATTCTATGAGCAATTACAATTCGCGTAGGTTTTTCTGTTGAAAAGTTTTGATTTATAAAATTTTTCAAAATTTTCAGCTAATTTTTTAAAATTCTCATTTCTAGATAGATTGAACAGCTGCTGCTGGATGGCGTGTGTCGTCGGATATCGATTAGACTGCAGATAGTTATTAGGTGACGATCAGCTCTCGTTCTTCGTTCTGAAAGCAAATGTTGCTGGTGGCTTTTTCGAGTGCTGGAAGCAACTCTCGGAAAACTAACATCTTCCGAAAATAACGTCCCAGTTAGTGTTTTCATTTGAGAAGACGTGATTTTTCGAAAATTCTCAATTTTTTAAAATCAAAATCCAGTGGAAAATAACCCTTTTCTAGGAATTTCTCTCTGAAAATGGATGAGTTCGCATCAGATCAACTGGAAGTTAGAGTTGAATGAGTGATCATTTGATCACTATACTACGGGGTTCTGCTCTAAACTTTCGACAAATCATAAACTGTTCTATTCTGTTCTATTCCACTGTTCTATTCTGTTCTATTCCACTGTTCAGTGTTCCGTTCCCGTCTGTTTTTACATCTTTTTTTGGGAATTTTGTTTTCCAAAATCGTTGGAATACGACAAAAATAGAACATTTTGACTGGTTTAGAAGTATCACTGGAATATAAGGCTGGATTTGTGAGCATTTGTAAAAAAAAACTCAATTTTGATTCAATTCCAGAGAGCAACGAAACGAAATATATAATAAAACCTTGAAAATTGTTTCCAAATTTATAACGCCTAAATCGAACGGACGTTTTGCAGTACGTCCATTGTTGGTGTACGAGTGCGGTATCTTGAACTTCACTTTTCTTTTACCGGGCTGAAAATTTGGGATTTTAGAATTTTTTTTTGAATTGATTGGAATTTTTTTTGAATTGATCGGAATTTTTTTTGAGTGCATTTTGTCGCCACTCATTCTTAGTGTTGTGTTATCAATTGCATTTTTCACATATTCCACTATTCGGTTGAATTTTTGACACAATCAACTGCAAAGTTGATTATTTATTTCGTTTTCCAATTATTTTTTAATTCTTTTTTTAATTTCAGTTTTTTAAAAATTATTTTTTCAAAATTATTTCAACTTTTTTTCTGTTTTCATTCCGTTTTCAAGAAAAAATTAGCTCAACCAACGCTTAATTCATTGAACAGCTCATAATGAATTTTGGCCTTTCACTTGTAAATCATCGGTGTGTTAAAAATATGAGTAGATTCCTTATTAATTGATGTCATTGTTTCTTGTTGTGCAGTCAGCGGCGATATTAATGGATATCGTTAAGATATTAAAGGATTTGTTACGATATTAAAGGATATCGTTAAGATATTAAAGGATATCGTTAAGATATTAAAGGATATCGTTAAGATATTAAAGGATATCGTTACGATATTAAAGGATATCGTTAAGATATTAAAGGATATCGTTAAGATATTAAAGGATATCGTTAAGATATTAAAGGATATCGTTAAGATATTAAAGGATATCGTTAAGATATTAAAGGATATCGTTAACGATATTAAAGGATATCTTTACGATATTAAAGGATATCTTTACGATATTAAAGGATATCGTTACGATATTAAAGGATATCTTTACGATATAACAGATATCGTTAACGATATAAAGGATATCGAAACAGGCGTTGATTTAGATTTGTTTGACCGTTGAAAATTTTGGTTTGGCGGATATTTCTCCATTTCGACCGTCAAGTCTTTTTGGAGTGTCTATTAATTGCAATGAACTGAATTGCTACTAATTGAATATAACCGTCCTGATTACATTATTTTACTAGTTATTGAAAGCGGCGGTGGCGGTGGCTGTGGCACTCTACTGTATCACCAACCTTGATTCCGTCATCGCAATCGTGATAGACCTTGAATATGGGATCGATATTGCTCATCTCCATTGTGAAACCTTTCAAGAAGAACTCTCCGTTATTGTCCGTATAGCCATGATCGAGAAGATCGTCCGGATCCGGTCCTGAAATCCGCAACACACTCACAAACAGCCATCCGGTAAGTGTCACGTTTTAGACTGCTGCTGCTGCTGCTGCCAAGCAAAATGCAAAGAGCCTGAATTTAAAATCAGGAAAGAAATGCGGAATGCGGAATCGACGCACCTGAATCTTCTTCCCAGAGTTTTATGCGCGTATTCCGCGCCGGTTGTGAGCCACACATCAGTCGTCCTTTAACGGCAACGGCTTGATGACGGAAAGCTTGGGCTGTGCAAACCAAGACGATTGATACGAGGAGTTGCGCTCGCATCCTTTTTTTTTGTTTTGGTCTCTAAAATTTCGTTTCATCAGATGAAAATGCCTCAGACTCAGAAAGTAGCTGGTAATTTTTTGAGAAGATTCATTAGGCTGGCGGCGGATTAGTGGTGAAGTGTTTGAACTATGAATAGAATTTGAGTTAGGCTACCGATTGTCGGTGGATCTAAATTGCTCTAGATGGATATAGGAACAAATCTGCATGCAAACGATTCAGTTCCCAGTTACTAAAGCACAGCTTCATCAGCTTTAGCATGATTTTTAAAAATCTTAGACAACTGCGCTTAAGATTAACAAAATCTTAGCTTTGATAGTCATTTATTCATCCATCGAAGTTTCCCCACTTCAGCTCAGGCTTAGGCTCAGGCTCAGGCTCGAGCTTATGCCTGGCTGCTCCTGAGGAATCAAGTGATCAAGCGGGCGGATTACGCATTTTCAAGTGATAACACTGCTGCTGGCATAGTACTAACTTAAACGCCTAACTTAAGCGCGATAGGATAGGAGCAATTAATTAATTGTTTGTGAGAGAATCGGTGACTCGTTAGAGCAGCCACCTGAATTTTGGAGTGACTTAGAGCCGGAGTAGAGCTGAAAAATTCGCCAACTAAAATGCTAGAGCCCTTGGTCTCGGGCCCTTTGGCGAAGCTAACACCCGTCAGGAAGGGAAGTAAGTGAGGAGCCCAAATCTGCAAGTAATATCTAAAACAGCTCAGAGAATTTTGAAGGAGTGGATACGGAGAAGTGAATACGGAGACGAACACTGCTTATCAATAAATGGACAGTCAAATGCTTGCCTCTATTTGGGTTCGCGTTGGTTTGTTGACAAGTTACTAAACAGCTCTTATCAGTAGTGTGCATGTTCCCATCGTTAGCCTTATCACTTATCAGTGATAAGCGATAGATACATCGAATTGTATCGTTGAAATTCATCTGAAAACAACATCAAAACAACATATTTATCAAATCAATTGCTTTCGTTTAATCTACGAGAGTGGCGAGTAGTCATATAATTACGATAGCAGCAGTTAATTACAGTTGTATAGTTGAGGTAGTGATAATATTTGTTTGTCATAAAAGTGTTTTGGAAAAAATAATAATAACAATAATAATAATGTTGATTTGGTGATTGATAGCAATTATCTGGTGATCAGTTTAGAAGTTGATCAAAAAAGGCTTACAGTAAGGCAGAAATTCTGCTTTTACGCTGAGGCGTATTCGACTGTCTTCTGCAGAAATAGGTGGATCTCAACCCAGTACAGTATTGTGCTCATGGAGAGGAATTGGAGCTCAAGTTCAAGCATAAAACATGGAATAAGACTGATCTTGAGCTTAATTTCGCAAAATTTGATTGCATCGTTCAACTGCATAACGGTCTCCATGCACACGAACGAGGTAAAGTAGCGCAGAAGCATGGAAATCACTGTCTTATAGGCACTACATGGATGCCCGAGGAAACCCGAGCCCGAGCCCGAGCCCGAGCCCGAGCCTGAGCCGGATGTCTTTCGAAGAGTCTTGATTGTTCGAAGATTTTTTTTTTTGATCTGATCTGATTAGGGAACCAATCCGTTGATCGTTCTCGTATCATTTGATCAGTGAGAGCAATGAAATACGATAAATTGCAGGCAAATATCTAGAAGCTAGCAGACAGCAGGCGATAGCATTGCACAACACTGTTATTGACGGCTTTTTTTGCAAATTTTGAGACTATATTTATGAGGTATCAACGTTTTTGTATGATTTGAATTATTATTATTGTTGATGTTTTAATTGTTTTTCCACTTATTATTGCTATTATTATAATATTGTGTTGCATAAACATATGAAGATGCTGCCACCACCGATAATTTATAATTCAAAACGTTTTAATCCGTTTTACATATCCAGCGAAACTGCTAATTACTATACAGGATTAGCCTAGTTTTGCGCAGATTTAAAGCCAAGCTGCGGCGCTCCGATACGCAATTCAGAGCAGTTGATTTGTCGAGACTGTCGCTACTTTTGGTATTTAACTGTTGCCTCTTGGTGGTGATATTTTAGTAGTAAGAGCGATCACAGAGTAATGTTATCAATTAATATCATTACTGTCGTCGTTAGTTTGACATTAATTTCAAATGGTAAGTCGTGTGGTGTGCTCAGTTGTTTTGAATTAATTAATTAACGAGATGAATTAATTTCTTGGCAGCCTGAAAGCCAAGCCTCGCATAGCATCTGTCCATTTGGATGCATTTGTGAGTGATTTAAAATTTAGAAAAAAAGATATTTCTTTGTAACGTCACATTCGCAAGACGTCCAGAAATTACCCATTACTCTTTGTGCAGCACCATTAATTTAACTCTTCAAATTTGCAAACTCCGAAAAAATTCCCAAAAAAATTCCCAGAAATTCCCGAAAAATTTCCAAATTCCCAATTGGTAACAATTTTTGGATTATTCAACAACAACAAATTTCAAATTGAATGATAATACTTCGTCGTCGAGAAAGGTAGACAAACCTATAGAACTGAGAGAATTGAAATGGAAAGATGGTCTGTTTTTGCTTAATCACGTCGAAATTCGCCAGCAATTGGGTCGCCTCGAAAAGTATTTTAGGCGAAAATTTTTTTGTCAAATTATTTTTTGGAGCCGTGGAGATGTTGAATGCGGCGGCGGATTTTTCAGGCATTGCTATAGAATGTGAGAACGCCTCACTATCGCCAGCGATTCGTCAACAGATCGTGAACACTCACAATCAACTCAGGTCGAGTCTCGCTCAAGGTCTCGAGCGTACTGGTGGTGGTACTGGAGGGAATGCTCCTGCGGGAAAGAATATCTACAAATTGGTACGACGCTCTTGTGGCAGCCTATGATCCGGCTTGTATCCGTTATCCAATTATCTGTTATTATTCGCTGTGTTATCGTGATCGCGGACAGATCAGTTCGCTGTGATTGTAGCGTTTGGCGCTCATCAGATGAGTTGCTCGCACTATGTACTGACAGAAAAATTTCAGCCATAGTAATGTGACTGAAGCAGTAGATCATTTTCTGATTCATCTGATTGTTCATAAGAGTTTTTCCGACGGCAAACAACATTTCCACTTCCCGACGAGTCTGATCGCTTCCCGGGAGCGACAGAAAGTACTTGTGGGAAGTTTTTCGGGTATAATTCGATATCAAACAAGCAGTGATTCGAAAAAATTTTATTGTACTCAATAAAATTCACCTCCAAGCGGGCGCTATTTTAGTTATCAGAAGAGTGGATGAGCAATATTGCTTGCCTCTCTCAGAAAAAAAGAAAAAGAATTTAAGAGCCATTGGTTCATTTGTGATTTCTTTGATGTGTTTTTTAGTTAGGTGAATTTTGTTTCGTTTTGATTTGCAGAGTTATAGCTGTGAGCTGGAGGAACAAGCACAAGTATGGGCTGAGCAGTGTACATTCTCGCATTCACCCAATCAACTTCGGAACGCCTCCGAAAATCTTTTCTGGGCTTGGGGCAGCGATATCTCAACAGGTTAGCTCGTCCGATGCCATTTCAGTGCAAAATCCTTGCTGAATTTCGATGTCGGTTTAAAAAAATCGAAAAATAGAGAGAATTTGAAGAGGGATGGATGGCTCAATTACGACAAGCAGATTCCGCGACAGGCAGATTACCTTAAGGCATAGATTTACTAGATTGTTTGTTGTGCTAAGTTAACGCAGTTGATATTTTTTGCCTTGCAGCAGACTCAGTTCGAAGGGCGATAACGTTTTGGTGGAATGAGCTGGCAATGAGCGGTATAAGAGACCCGCAAAATCGCTTAACATGGGATGTTTTTAACGACGGTGTTGGACATTTCACTGCGGTATGTTGTTTTAATCGCCTAAATCACCATTGATCTAACCTGAATAACCTTGGTTATAGCCTGATCCACCTTGGTCACTTCGCAATCACCTGTTGAAGTGATAAACTTCCCATATCTTTTAAGAATCTTCTTTGGTACTGCCAAACCTCCCAGTTCGTAACAAACTATTTCACCGTGTGCTTCCTGCTTACTAGTCGGATTATCCGTATAACCATTCAAATTGCTTGAATTCCCTCTACACTACCCGTAAACCTTACCCATCATCTGGGCATCGCCTCTTACCGATGAAGCATCTGGTTTGAAAGCTGCGTGGATTCTGTTTTACGTGAATCACCTGCTTATTTTGATGTGTTCAATTAAAAAATTGTGATTTTATGACAAGAGCAATGTAGACTCTCTAAATTTTCCGAGTAGTTGGCTTGTGAGGTTGATTCGTGATAGTGATTCGAGTTCAAATCAGTGAATTTTGTTTTTGTATTCACTGTGATTTTTCGCATTTGTTCAAAATTTCTCCAAAAAATTGCGATGTTATCCCATGTGTTTCACATGATCACCTCAAGCTGCTGCTTTTTGGAAGGAATTTCCGCTCGAATCACGACGAGTAGCTGTGAGTTTCAGATGGCCTGGGGTTCAAGCACTCAAGTTGGCTGTGGTTTCTCGAGGAATTGCCCGCCGAGGAATGGATTTGCCCTCGGCTATGTGGTATGCCAATACCGACAGATGTAGGTTCTCTGCGTTGTTCTCTGCTCAACTTAGTGCAGTTAGTTGATAGCACAACAGTATTTAGGCAATATTTCGGGGAATTTTTAGAATTTCTAGTGGCACTTGTTTACTTTAGTGGACACGCACGCGAGCACGCTCGCGTATAACAACTGAGGCCACGCCTACTGTGCATGGCCTCAGCCTAAGCGTAAGCTCAGCCCCATCTAAGCCTAAGCCTCAGATCGCGCGCGATGTTACCAGCAGGGGCTAGCAAGCCGGCTCAGGCTTAGGCTTGGGCTGGCTTAGGCTGAGACTACGCTTGGGCTGAGGCCGAGCGCAGTAGGCCAGGTGGCCTCGGTCTACGTGAAAGCGTCGTCCATAGTGTGCGTGGGCGTATGTGTGTGTTACGGTACGCGCGCGAGCGTGGTCGCGTGCGTGTCCCCCAAAGTGAACAAGTGCCTTCTTCGTAGGGGAATTTTTTGCTTCGCTGAATTTTGTGAACTCTAAGGTGAGCGATCGATAACTTTCAGTGGTAACTTCATCAATCAGGTGATCTACGAGTTGGGATCACCGTGCATCGACGATTCTGAGTGCACAACTTTCGCGGCCTCAAAATGCTCACCCAGCGAACGACTCTGCTACGTGAAAAACACTCCGATGACGTCATCGACAATGACGTCATCTGACGTCAGCATCGCTACCGTACCACCCACAACATTTCCCCCGTGTAACGCGTCTATCGAGCTATAAAACTGCGCAGATGTATAAAAATTTTGTTTTTTTTTCATAAACGTGTTTTTGCGTTCAGTGGTCAAATATATTTTTGCGAATAGTGGCCAAATATTGTGGAAAAAAATCTGGCGGCCCCGCGCGCATATCAATGGTAAAGTTGCCAATGCGAATTCGCGGACCGCTCCAAATATTATCAATCCCAAAGCCATCGCTAACTTTCGCTAATTAACGCCATAGACATTCCGTTAACTCGCCAACTTAAGTTAATTATTGATTCCGCTGATTATTCCGCTGAGTCGCTAACTTTCGCTAATTAACGATAGTAGGCTAATGCGCATTATATTATACTATGTTATGCGCTGTATTGTTTTACCACAATGTATTATATTTGACTGTTCTACAGTCAGCGACTCTGATAAATTGGATTCGACGGTATTGAACGAGTGGCTAAGGAAATTCAGCGAATTAGCGAAATGATTACTCAGCTAGTTCGTTAACTTGCGCTAATTAATGAAGCAATTAACACTAATTATTCGCTATTGGCATGATAAATTAAAGCGAATGATCGAATTCAACTGTTGAATAGCTAAAACTTATCAAAATATGCGGTATTTTTAAGTGAGCAAAAAAAATTCCGTGGTGATAAGAATGATTACGTTGACGACAGCCAACGTTTGGGGGTTGCGGCGCAATTATTTGGACCAACTTCCTGGAGCAGTGAAGTCCGTGATGAAGTGTTTCGGTGGATGGACTATTGGGCAGGGTTTATAAACGGTTAATTGGGAGGAGGATCACGACAATCGGAATTCAATCTGTCGCAGCTAAGCCCTCTTGATTGTGATCTCTTGAATGAGATCAAACTTTGTCAAAGATTTTGCATAACCGACTAAGCGTTCTGAATAATCGAATCGAATCGAATCGAACTCACGCCCTCTGAACACATCAATCGCTAGCTCAAAGCCCAGTATCTAAACACCACTACACTATCGGCCCATTGCTCAAGTCATTTCTATTTGATTTCAGTACTATCTTCTTTGTATGCTCTGTCTTATCACGCAAGAGAATGCTTTTCACTCGCAGCTGTTCCTAGACGTCCACACTGAAAAAGCAAAATCTTTCTCGAAGTGGTGTAAGTAATCTCGAGAGGCATTTTGCTTTGAACAACTCGCTAATTTTTTTTCTGGCCATAAAATTTCACATAGTAATGCCGAGTCGATGGGTGAGCTGCTTACTGACGATAATTTTAAAAAAAAAGAAAACACTTAAGCAGACGTTATAGGCCATATAATTGCTCACAAATCTCTATAAAATGTTTACTTTGCTCAGAATTTCACATTTTTTTGTTCACATCAAGCAGCGAAATAAATTTCCTTTTCAATCCAGTTCAATTGATGAGCATTCAAGAGCATTTCAGCGCTCTCCAGCATGCCAACAACAAATAGAGCTGCTCTGTCATGAAATTAATTCAGTTGATCAGCATTCAAGAGCCTTCAGATTGATTGATTGATTGATTGATTGATTGATTGATTGATTGATTGTTAAAGTATAATTAATATAACATATCATTTGTTAACGTATATCGTCATTTGTTTAATTGATTCTAAACGTCGTATAATAATTAACCTCTAGTTTTGGGTTTTGGCTTAAAATTATCGCAGGTTTAGACACACTGAAACTTTTCAACCTAGGTGTGCACGACGATTCATCTAAAGGTTTGAGTTGAGGTCTAAGCTAGAAACCGAGGAATTTTATCAATTCGTCAGCAAAATCTGAATTTTTTTTGGGGGGGATTTTTGGGAATTCCGCAGAATTCCCAGGAATTATTCATTGTTTCCAAAGCAGTTTCCCATGGGAATGTGAACAGCGATTATATTCCATTACACTAAAGCATTGCGTTTATAATGCCGATTCAACGCCGAAGTGCAGCGTAGCTATGGATGGAGAGCAAACCAGTTCTATAATAATTAGATCAATTTTGCGTTCGTGATTTTTTTGTTGTTATCGAAATGATCGAATTGTGTGATTAAAATGTGATCACTTCATTGATTTGTTATTTAGCATACGTTCTTTAGTTTGCTCTGCATCATTTGATTGATTGATTGATTGATTGATTGATTGATTGATTGATTGATTGATTGATTGATTGATTGATTGATTGATTGATTGATTGATTGATTGATTGATCGATTGATTGATTGATTGATTGATTGATTGATTGATTGATTGTTAACGTATAGTTAATATAACATATCATTTGTTAACGTATATCGTCATTTGTTTAATTGATTCTAAACGTCGTATAATATTTATCAGTAATTGAAATTAGAATGTCGAGTCAGCGATTCGTGTGTTTATAACTCTTACTGAAACGCTTCTCAAGCCCAATTGTAAGCTCGGGAACTAGGCTAATGGTTCCTAAAGGGAATGGGGGGGGGCGAGGGGGGTGCAATTACCCATTTTTGAGTAATTTGAAGTTATCAGTTAAAGTAAAATGGAAGGGATGGTTCGGAAAGCCGGTAGTTCTAAGCTGTTATGCGTGGCACTAGTAAATTATTCCTGCAATGGCAGGGGTGGGGATGGGGGGTTGAGACGGCCTGCTAGACCATCGAAGCGGGTACTGGCGTAGCACTGGGTAATGAGCGTGTGGAAAGCACTGAGCCGGGGAGATTTTTTTTCAAAATATTGAAATTGTTTAAATTTTTTAAAATATTTTCGTTCGTCTGCGAGCATGCTATAGCCAGCCAGCTGGTTGTGTGTGTGTATGAAGTAGGTATAGGGTGGTATTGAAGAGGCAGAGCGAGTGTAAATGTAAATGCATCATGCAATGACTATTGAAGCATCATGCATGCAACTCGATTTGAAGTGCTCTCTCGTCGATATTTAACGTTTTTTAAAAATAATATGTTAATGATCAGTATTATTATCATATTGAATGATATTCATCTACTTTTTACCCATTTTTGGGTAGTCTAGAGGTGTCAGGCTCTATTATTCGTCATCATTTTTATTGTTAGTATTATTTTTATAATAGTTATTATGTATTATTATTATTATTATTATTATTATTATTACTGTTATTATTGTTATTATTATTACTATTATTATTACTGTTATTATTGTTATTATTATTATCACTGTTATTATTATTATTATTATTACTATTATTATTGTTATTATTGTTATTATCATTATCACTATTATTATTATTACAATTATTATTACTATTTCAATTACTATTATTATCATTATTTCTGTTATTATTACAGTTATTATTATTATTGTTATTATTATTGTTGTCATAATAATAATAATAATTATTTTTTATTGTTGTTATCATTTTTATTTATCGCTTCTCGTATCGTATGAATCATAATTCGCTTTGGTTGCGTTCTTGATATTGTTATGTTGAAATTTGAGTGGTATTGCAATCGATAGGGGTGACGACATCACGTTGATTTGCTTATCGTTTGTGTGTTATTTGGCACTTTTTTTTAAATCGATCTCATTCGCTCTGAAATGCCAACGGCTCGGCGTTATTTTCTATTAAATGCTAACAGTATTACTTTAATTATGTAAATAGCAACTGTTGCTAGTGCTTAGGTGCATTGATCTCTTATGTGCCCTCGTCTCTTCATCCATCCATTTAATTATCCTGTCGAAACTAAGCCCTTTTTGAGTATCACTTAAATTGAGATATTTTTTTGTTTATCTCATTAATCATCCATCCGACCAGTGTGGATATCCTAAATTATTCCTCTAAATCACGGATTCGTTCCCACCGCGGGAAAGTACCCATTTCTGGGTAGAATAAAGATGTCAGGGGGAGGGGGTGATGGAAGGATCAGGAAATCAGTTCATTATTTTGCCAATCACGATCGGTTTATTCATCATCACAGCCTTGTGATTGATTCAGTGATGATTCAGCTGAGCAGTTAATACTTGGGAATTAGTGTTGATATGCTCAGGGAATGCGTCGTTTCCCGTTGATACCTCAGGGAATGCATTGTTTCCCGTTCGGGAAATTACTTCATTAATTCGTGCATTGATTTATTCCATTGAGAATGTTTATGAAGGACTATCAATCACTACTATAAGTGAGTCGGTTTAGAGTCAACGTTTCAAAACTTTAATTTCATCGGTCATTTCTTTTTCATAAAAGAAAATTTCAAAGGATTTTTTTTGATAAAAGGTTTTGCATAAAAGAGAGAAAATTTCATAGCATTTCATTGCTTTAATTTTATAATTTCATTCCTTCCTTGCGTTATTCAACTGCTTCAACAGTCTAGTGCGGTGCGGCAAACGGACCGCTTCGTGGCGCTCGTCCCCGATTGCTCAACTTTTTTCAAGCCAACTGCATTTCCTGGCCACCGGAAACCGGATTGCCGTAAAATTTTGTCGCTGACACGACCGAAATCCCACCGAATCCCCATTTCGTCTAAACGACCCTAGTTGAAATCCCCATCGACTTTCTGAAATTAAAATATTCAGCAGCCGCAGTCGGCAAGCGGTGATTCCGAGCGATCTTCCAAATTAGGTTCAGTTGAAATTCGAATGTCAAAATTCTGATGGAACGTTGGTCTAATGCCGTCTTCACTAGTATGCGCAAATTTTTCAATGAAGTCAAACTGATTCTCTCAATGAGTTCATTAGGAATAGTAATAGTTAATTGGATAATAGATATAAGCCGGATCAGAGCCTGCTGCTGGCTCAGGCTCACAACAACATTAATGATATTGGTTTACCAATCGGTTTCGAGCAGAGCAAAACTTTCCCATCCGCGAATGGGGAATTTTTTCCCGCTGGCAGAGGAAAGTTTTGCCCGAATTCTTTACCATATTCGGATAGGCAATTTTCGTACGATAGAATTACCTTGCGATTACCTGTATTCGCTCTCTGTGTGGGTGTAGGTCTATCGATCCCCACATGTTACTCCTTGTTGAGCACACCTTTTGACCAAACACTCTGACGAGTGCTTCATCCCATCTCAATCGTGGTCTGCCCAGGCAGGCGCCTGTTCACTCCTCTTGTAATCCACTGCGTTAATCGAGCATGACAGAATATCGATATAAATATGGAATATAGGGGATATGAGCAATTGAAAATTTGGCGATTTCAGGAGACGACTTTGGCTTTGGCTTTCAGGAAGCTCTTCGTGAAATGAGAACGTCTTCGCCTACGGACGATAAGACCGAATTGCCGAGCACATCATCATTCCGGCCTGCTGCGGCTGCTGCTGGTGGTGGTGGTGCAGTACTTTCACCAGATACTCCATCAGTGAACTCAACAACAACGGGCGATGACGACGATTGGTTTCGAATCACTGCTGCGTTTCCTCGTGTCACCAGCATGAATCAATCAGCCTCAGGTGCTGCTGCTGCTGCTGCTCACTCTCCTTCTTAATTTTAGACTCTCTAGATTCAGATCTTGTTCTGATTTGCTTTCATTCCATTTTGTTTTGATTTTTGATCCCGGGATTAAAAATCGATTTCGGGATTAAATCACGATCTCGGGATTGAAATAACATCGGCATTTTGCAAGCACTAGGTTATGCGCATAGTAATTTTGATGGAAGTGTGAGTGTTGTACATGAATAAGGTTTCCCAACTAGAAAGTTTGGGAAACCTGGAATTCCCGGGAAAGTTGGCAGCTGCCTAGGGAAGCCTCAGAATATTACAAAAAAATTCTTGAGCAGTACGGTTTCCGGTAGCTGACGACTAAATCCAATTTTGTTGAGGCAGTTCGTTGAGTGATGCGATGCCGTTGCGGTCCGCTAGTGCCGCGTCCGGATCCGGAAATCCGCTCATCGAAGAGCCCGCAGTGATTTTGCGGAATCGACTAGCGGATGTGACAAAGTTCGCTTTTTTAGACTTAATCGCATCGATATTTAGATTCGACTTCTGGGATCCGACGGATAAAGTGAGTGTGTAAGTGTTTCGGTTTACTCATTTATTCTCTGTTCAATTGGATAGCAAATAGCGAACTTACAATTTAATAACATAGTAGTAACAAAATGTAATAAAAAGTAACATTTGATAATAATAAGTAATATACATCTAATTTTATGTATACAGTTGAATCAATAATAGTAATAGTAAAGTAATGATAGTAAGAAAAATTTACAATTTAATAATCTACATTTAACAGTAATAATAATAATAATAGTAATAATAATAATAATAATAATAATAATAATAATAATAATAATAATAATAATAATAATAATAATCTCTCTATGAGTGAGTGACAGATAATTTGTTCGTTTTTTGCAGTGAATTTTGCAAGAGTACTTTCGAGCTGATACTAAAACAGGCCGCATTCCCCGAGAAGACCAACGTATCGTTACGATATCATTTGGAGGTGCGCATCGCTATTTTACTCGCTATTTTTTTAGTGATTTTACTTTTTGATCGCTATTTTTACTTTTTATTAGCCTCTAAAAAATTTTCCAACCCAACTGCAATTTCTTCTCAAAAAAAGAAAATAATTCCGGCACGAAGGATTTATCCATTTGCAACATTCGACTGAATTTCGACTGAATGTCAAAATTCTCTAATCGGGATCCGAATCTCGGAATCCCAAAACAAAATATGGCGGTGGATTTTCCTAATCAAACGTCGTCGGTCATATACCATTACTATTACTCAGAACAGATCTATGAGTGGAGTGATTCCTGGATTGAAAATGCACAAAATTTTATACGATGTCACCTCGATGCAATGCTTTGGCACATCATTGAAATTGAAAAATTTCCGGCGGCACCATCCTGTCCTCACTCGCATCGCATTTCAGACTGATTTTTTCGCATAAATGAAGAAAGTTTCTGGCTGATTTTCCAAATTTTCCAAATTTCAGACGACTGATTTTTCGAAATTTTCTTTAAATTTCTGGCAGGGTCTTGTTCTTTCAAAAGTTTTGAATTGAACAAAATATTCAGTTTAGATCTAAAAAGCCATGTAAAAAAATTCATTTGAAGGGCGAAGGAGCTAGTGATGATATAGCGGCATTCGTACGAGTAATTCGAGACGACGCGTATGTTCGTGAGAATGGAAACATCGTGTTGCTTGGGCTGCCTACTGATGATTTTCGTCGAAGATGGTTCGAAATGCTTTTCATAATTCGCAGCGAATCAAATTGGCTGGCCTCAGTTTGCGCCAACCGGCTGGCCTCAATTTTGCGCCAACCGGCTGGCCTCATCTTGCGCCAACCGGCTGGCCTCATCTTGCGCCAACCGGCTGGCCTCAATTTTGCGCCACCGGCTAGCTAGGCGAACAGGCCAACCGATTAATTAATTAGTTGAAGGCGGCCGTGAATACTTTGCATAATTAAACGTCTTACTAGCCAAATACCAACCCAATCCATTAAATAATCAAATAAATCTAATTCTGATAAATATTCCGTCGATCGCTCACAGCCATTTACAAAACAACCACTCGATGTCCAAGTAACAAATAACTGTAATTCTATTATACTAAACTGAAATATCTACTGGGCAAATCGATGCCTTTAATAGGGGCGGCCAGACAACCGAAGTCTAAACTGCAGCTCAAATGTTATCCATCCAAGTATTACTGGCTGATTACAGCCACGTTGTTCGAGCATATGAGCACACGTGTCTTTTGCTCATTGTTTTTGAAAATTTCATCGAGCTGAATGATCATATCGATTATTGATTGATTGATTGATTGCTGATGCAGCTGATCATAGAGCTGAACCTGAGCACAGCACTTGTTCCAACTATGGAAATGAGGCTTATTTGTGTTCGCATTCCTTTTTTTGCTCTTTTCAGGAGATTATGATTGCCGCTATCGAGTGCTTCTCAGGCATATGTCTGCGTTGCTATCAGTGCGATGGGACGACTTTGAAGATGTAAGTGGAGTGATTTCTCGATGAGTAATCTCGAGATTGCGGATTTGAATTCATTTTGACGATTTTGCTTTATTCCAGTCGAAATTACGGCAAGCACAGAACATAACGAATAGAACTGAGCATTCGAAAAAAATTGGAAAATGAAAATGCCACGAATAAAAAAATTCTCTTGATCACTTCCACTGATTAGCAACAACTAGTGACCATTTTTGTCAGCTAGTGACCGATATTTTTGTCAGCCAATGAGCGACATTTTTGTCAATCTTCAGATGGAAGACACGTTAACGGACACAATTTTGGGCAAGCAATACGTCGAAAGCGAGTAAGATTGATTCTTTTGTTTTGTCACAATTTTCTTCAAAAATGTCAAAATTTTGTGGTGGTGGTGGTTGTTGCTGTTTTATAGCTGGAAAAGAGTGTTAAAATTTGTGATTGAATTCAAATCGTTAACATTGTTCTCTCCTCATTGAAGGGATTCAAAAGCAGCCAGAGCAAAAAACACCCGAATGAAGAAGTTCAGACGATATGCGCTTATCGGTGCCGCAACTGGCGTTGGAGGTGTTCTTATAGGTTTGTTTCCAATGTCGATAGGCAAAATATCTATTGAAAAACCGTAAGTTAGGCAAACTGCCCGTTATGCAATGTATCTTTAGGCAAATTGACCGGGTAAAATGTCTCCAGGCAAATTGACCGGGTAAAATGTCTTTAGGCAGATTGACCGGGTAAAATGTCTCCAGGCAAATTGACCGGGAAACCGAAGTGGATTGTGACAAATTTGAAAAGTTGTCGCTCATTTTCCAAAAAAATGCCCCTTTCGTGGGCAGTTTGCGACCATGTGGAGCAGTACTATGAGCATTCGGATGCGATTATCTTATCGCTGGATTAGATCGGGGATGAAGTTGGGTTCGTTCGTGTTTTTGGAAGCTGGTGAACCAGAGAATAGGATGCGGGGTTGGGAGCCCCCAGAACTTTTTGAGTTCTCTTCGGAACCCGAGTGCTGTGCTGGCCAACCATCTAATCTACGGAAGGGATAACCGGTCCAACGATAGACGATTAACTTGCTCGAAGGACGTGATTCAAACTATTGACAGTATTATAGGCGTAGTCTTTTTGCCGGTTATTTTCGGTGCTATTCTTACCTTCATCAGGATCGATGCTCTATCATTGTGAACCTGTACAACAACATTGGATGATGAGTCTAAATTTGAGGTTTAACTGGAGGTCTAGCCGCTCCGTTGGTTGCCGCTGGGGCTGGTGTGGTGATCGGTACAGGTGCTGCGGCCGGAATAGCCACCACAGCCGGAGCCGCCGTTCTCGGATCGATTTTCGGCGTCGCGGGCGCCGGTCTTGCTGGTGCGTTTGCCGTATGCGTTTGGGTTGTAAACTTGACTCGACGCTTTCATTTGGTAAACCCAACCATATTTAGGGTACAAAATGAAGAAACGTGTCGGTGAAATTGAAGAGTTCACAATCGAAGCACTTTCTGACGGTAGCAGTCTGCATTGTGTGCTCGTGGTGAGCGGTTGGATTGATGAAGTGAGGAGCCATTTTTTTAAAATAATAATAATATCACAATGCGATATCTTTAAAGTTCCCTTTATGAATTCCCTAGAAACGTTCAGATTTTGTCCAGAAAACTTAAAAAACTCGCGTACATTATGCATTTCAAGGGTCTTCTTGCTAGCTTGAAGCTTAAAGCTTCAAGATTACTTCGGAGTGTGCCATTGGAACTGTGCTACTTTTTGGTAGATGAGATCGCTGATTGATCTGTCGCATCCTTGTGAGATCCCCTAAAACCTGCTGAAGTGTCATTGAAAATGCTCAGAAATCACGCTGAATTGATTGATTGATTGATTGTGTTTGATTGAGTTGAGTGATCGGGCTTTCCATCACCAATGGCGACACTTATGGATGTCGCGTGAGCAGTATACACTGCGATACGAGAGTCGCTATTTAATCGAGTTGGGTCAAGCGATTGACTATCTGATGTCGTTCGCAGTCTCGATGGCCATTCAGCAGACACTCCTTGAGACTGCACTTCACGGTTGTTGATTCACTGTTGTTGTTGTTGTTGTGGCGATGTTTCGTAGATTTAGAATAGTTATTGATTTCGCATGATTTTGGCGTGGTTTTTGGGAATTTGGGGAATTGTTTTCGGTTTTTGGATGCTTTTGGACAGCGGCGTTGCACACGTCGACATCTTGAAGGATTCAGAATTTTTAAAAGAAAAAGAAATTTTTTCCGCAGCTTCAACGGAATTCACTAAAACGATGACAAGTGTCTAGGTGTTTCTGTTAGTTTTTGCAAGACTATAAGAATGTCGTGTTAGAGATGGTGATTGTGCAGCACACTGTTGAAAAGGTTTTATTTGAAGTTGAAAACTTTGTTTGGGAGATTTGGATTGCATGAATTTCAGGTTTGATGATCGCGGTCGCATGGCCTGTAGCATTGTTGGGCAGTGCAAGTGTTTTGGACAATCCGTGGAATGTGTGCGTTTCGAGAGCGGCTGAGGTTGGCCTCTCAAGATTGAGTAATTCAATCTGTGGATGTGATGATAGATTGATAGCGCTGCGCAAAGGTGGATTTTGGGCCGTAGTAAGGCTAAGAAGCCACAACTGAGGTCTAGGCAGAACTGGGAGAGCGAATAGTTAAGATTCAGTGCGAGCTTGAACTCGAACTTTTGGGACTTTAGGCATGGAAGAGACTCGTTTGTGTTCCTGATCGGCACTGTACGTGATGTTACTTGTGTTGCTGGTGCGAAGGCGACAATTAATAATGTGATTTATGCACACAATAAATGAAAACGATAATAATGGTTGGGTAGAGTGAAGATAGACTGACGGTTGAGTTTGGATGATGGCTCATACACAACAACAACACTGGATACACGAACAACACACTCACTGACTAATACACAGCAACTGATATAACCACACTGAGCTAGTGATTGAGATTAGCTGATCACAAAACAACGGTCACGAGTTGCCAACGGTGGCCAGAGAACACACGCCACGCAAAGCACTATAGAGAGACACAACACAAGAAACCGCAAGCAATAAACAAGAGATCACCGGTTTATCCCAGCATTATCCTTCAAGACTAAGGCACTTTCCTGAATAGTTCGTCAATTGTCGGATTTTGACCAGAATTGTCGGAGGTTTTTTGAAAATGGACGGATTTTTCCTATGGAAAAAATTTCCAATTGATTAGGTGATAATTTGCCAGCAGCAACAGCAGTAGCAGCAGTGATACTTCACTGTTATATTGTAGGTTGGTGAGCATTTGGCCGAGATTCTGCTGAGTCGAGCGCACGGCAAACGTCCCATCACGCTGATTGGTTTTTCGCTTGGCGCTCGGGTGATATATCATTGTTTGTTGGCGATGAGCAAACGTGATAATTGTCTTGGTATCCATTTGTTTTTCGTTTCCATTTAGCTGAAAGTTCTCAGATTTTGCAGTTAGTCTTGGAAATCACTCGAATTCCCAACGGAACCTTCACGGTTAGTGCCTGGCATCTAGCATCGAACCTTGAAAGGGTTTCGGAGATTGTGCCAAAGTTTGGCGACTTCAGTCCACAACATTTGAGTCATTTTGCCACGGCACAGTGAACTGAACAAAAAAGTGGAATTTTGTCGAATTTCCACTGAAATTCGTAGGATTTTTGCACAATCATCTGAAAATTCAGTTAGGGTTTGAGGAGAATAGTGAATTGTTTGAAGGGGAGGTTGGATTTTGCGCTTAAATTTTGATCATTTTCGTTAGGTGTGAAGTGAAATTTGCATGATTTTTTTGAATTTTCAATTATTTTCGAGGTGTGATCGAAGACGTTGTGCTACTCGGTGCACCAGTAAGTGCGTCCCCCAAACAATGGTCACAAATATGTCGTGTGGTTAGTGGACGAGTCATCAACGGATACTGCAATACGGACTGGTTGTTGAGGTCAACGACGTTCGCCTACTTATTTGCGTGCATTGTGAATAAATCCCTTCAGCTTCACCTGGATATCGCATTTGCAACTTCTAACTTAGGCACTTGCTTACTTTGAGGGGGAGGAGGGGGTCGCACGCGAGCACGCTCGCCTATAACAACCCAGGCCACGGCGCCCACTGCGCATGGTCTCAGCCTAAGCGTGTAAACTCCGCCTCATCTAAGCCTAAGCCTCAGATCACTAGATGTTACAACGGGGACTGGCAAGCGAGTTCAGGCTTAGGCTTAGACTTAGGCTGAGACTACGCTTAGGCTGTGGCCATGCGCAGTAGGCCAATTGGCCTCGGTCCATGTGAAAGCGTCGTTCATAATGTGCGTGGGCGTATGTGTGTATCGCTGTACGCGAGCGTGCTCGCGTGCGATCCCCATAAAGCAAAACAGTGCCTGATGTTGTCTGTATTGTGAGATAATTTCAGGTGTCCATCTGCGTCACCAAAGCCATCAAAATTTACAATTTTTGCCTCATCAAGCAAACCCTTCAAGTGGTCTCTTTGTTCAGGTTTATCTATCGCACAATGAGTGTTCAGTTCACAATCGCTGGCACCGGACCGGTCAGGGCGAAGAACAACGACCGAAAGATTGTCAATTTCAACGTTTCGCATATTGTGAGTGGCTTGGGGGCTTACGTGAACAGATTCTCTTTTTTCAGTCGTTGGCACGTCTGCAATATAGAAATTCGTTGGCTTATAACCACACTTATACACACACGGATCTAGTTATAACACAGCAGATTTCACAGTGCAAATCACAAATGTTTCGATTTCAAGACAGCTGGCTGCCAGTGGGCAGTTATCAGGCATGATAAGTGCCTTTTAGAGAGCTCTGCTGTCTGTCCCCTTCATCCGGTCATCACTCACCTCAAATACTTTGCTGGAATCGTCTGAAGGCGATTTTTTAATCAGATCAGGTCTAAATTTCAGGTCAAAGGTCACTTGGATTATTCAAGAAAACTTACGGAGGTGCTCGATGCGGTTGGAGTTAAAGTGACACCACGCAGTGATCAGTCAATCATGGATTTGGCAAAGTATGCAGCGGATTCAGAGCGTTGCGTGAAGTGGTGCCCATCGGAAGATGGTGCCAGTGGTGGTGCCACGAATGCGCAAAATCGAGGAGTGCGCTCAGGTTCAAAGCAATCACCGGATAATCGACGAACCTCTAGCGCTCCTTTGCGACCATCAACAACTCATCAGCGAAGTTTTGAGGTTGAGAAGAAGCCCTCTAAATTGCGAGAGTCACTCTCGGATCCTTTAGGGGAGCTGCTGAGCGAACCTCACCATAACGCCAATCAAACTAAACATCATGCTGTCGAATTCCGACGCAGTTTTCCCCATCATCCAAACGGTCAAGCGGCTAGAGACTTTCCTGCCCAGGCAGCAGCAGCAACAGCAGCAGAACCACAGAAGCAGCGATCTTCCCGGCTGGTTACCGACCATAGGGAAGGTGGTGATGGAACTAGCACTAAAAACAATGCTAGCTGCCATAGAAATGTATCAGCCAGAGGTCTTGGTCTTGATCTCGAAGCGAAACAAGAGACCGGTCTCGAAGCGAAAGAAGAATGCGGTCTCGAAGCGAAACAAGAATGCGGTCTCGAAGCGAAACAAGAATGCGGTCTCGAAGCGACACAAGAAACCGGTCTCGAAGCGTTCTTCGTGGATCAGGCCCGGATTGAACGGGAGCACACTCCCGCTGAGAAAAGTGGTACTGAGAATTAGCTGCAGCAACGGCGTTTTGCAGCTAAAATTCCTCCCAACGAAAAAACAGTTTTATTACACGGATATAGGTTGAGTGATAAAATATCAAATCTGCATTGCTAAAGTATTTGGTATGGTAGGGCAGTTATTATCAGTTGGTTAGTGTAGCTGTCCGAGAACGTTGTGCCACACCTAATACTATTGATTATCATTCTCATATCGTTGTTATTTAGTCATTCTTGATGTTAGTATTTATTATTATTTATTATTATTGTAATTAT
>JAPYMA010002682.1:62500-85761 GCA_035041965.1 Anisakis pegreffii
TCTTCTCAAGTTTGCCCGGTAACATATTGATGTTTGTACATCATTCGATTGAGCAGAATCTCTGCTTTCTGAAAATGAAAAGTTCACCGGAAAATTCCGCCTCTGCGAGGAGATATAGCTATTTTCCTGATGCTATAGGGGTTGGCACATTCAAACCTACCGTACTCTCAGTTTTGACCAGTAACATATCAATTTCTTCACACCAGTCGATCGAGCAGAATCTCTGCATTCAGAAAATATATATTTTGTCGAGCGATTTCGCTTAGTTGACGAGCTATAGCTATTTTATTAAAGCTATCTGAACTAGCGCTGAGGTGCTGCTCACTGAAATGCGCTTGATCACTATAGATCAATGCATATTACTCTTCACTATAGAAACATGGGTATTTTGAATAGTAGTAGGGGGATCGTCATTCCAATGGTGCCAACTCAAAAAAAATTTTTTTTTCGAAAATTTTCGAAATCTTCACGACTTAATGATTTTAAGAAGACACAAAGAAAGAAAGCCTAAGCCGTTAGATTCGAACGGCTGTTGAAGTTTCTACTGAATTTCTTCATTGAAGAAGGCGATTCGAGACGATGTTTGAGAGTGCGATTCGGAGTTGCTATAGAAGTGAACTGTATAGGTCAGCTTTGAGCTCTTGAACTGGTCTTATATCGACGGTGTATCAAATTCAGCGATAAGATCACCGCAGATAATTCACAGTCTAGATCAGTGATCCTTGATCCGTTACCCGCTTCGATGGTCAGGCAGGCCGTCATACCCCCCCTCCCCTCGCTCCCCACCTCCAGCTACAATAATTTACTAGTTCTAGGCACAACAAAGTCAGAACGCACAATAATCTCCCGAACGATCTGCTCCACTATCCATCCCACTGATACCTCTAAATTACCCAAAAAATGGGTAATTTTCCACCATGGGAAGCCCTGATCTAGATGATGCGTACTCATCGTTCTTCTTGTTTCCTTCATTTTCAGTGTGAAATGTGGAAATTTTTCAGCACACACTGAAATTTTTTCAGCTGAATTTCTTTACTTAAACAACAACAACCAAAAAAACAGCCACAAATATGTCTGATGATACGACAACATAAAAACGTGAATGAATCGTTTATTTCGCATGTGAAATTTCTGCTCACTGGAAGGAAGCGCGTTTTTTTAGGGATTCTTTAAACTCTAGCATCGAAACAATCACGATGTTTCACGATTTGTTTTTTCAGCGGTTTCATGATTTTTAGACATTTTGAAGTTTGAAGTGATTCGGCATTTCACTTGTTGAAGTTTTTGCCTTTTTAATGGCTTGCTTGAAAATTTTTCTTTTATCATTTAAACAGACGAATCAACTGAGTTCCACCAGGAACGAACAAAAAAACTGCAGCCATCGAACAATTTCCACGCCTATCTCAGCAACCAATTGATCTAGTTTGATTTCAACGATCATATCGCCCGTTCCCACCCCGTGCATACGAACGGCATCGAACAGCCGCATATTACCCTCTCACCTCGTCGTATTCTTATACTTAAACACAACAGCAACGCTTTCAGAAACGTGCTTGCTTGCTGGTTTATACTAAGCGTCAACTTCGTTTGCTTCTTCCCATTTCCATTCTTCCTTCAACTACCAAGTGATACCCGAGTTCTTATAATAGTGATGGGCGCTGATCATGAGCGGCGAGATTTTGCTCGATCGCAATCCGACCGAAATTATCGGAGGATTTTTCCAACCCACCGACCCACTCACCAATCGCGACCGCCGTCGCCGCTCGGCTTCCATCCCTACCTACTCTCAAACCTAGTAAGATCTTCAGCCTAACTCAGGTTCCCCTAACCTAACCATACGACAAAGTTAGGCGATGTGAGTAGGGACACTCGTCCGAATCGAGAGATAATTATTGATAGGATAGGCCATTGTTTCTCCAGTATGTGACTGGATCTAAAGCACTGAGTGCTTGTGTCTCCTAGAGCATCAGTAAAATATCGTTGATGAACTCGAAGTGAACACTAGGAAAAGTAACCGAGAGGAAGTGCCAATTTTGATCGTTGCTTTGGCACAACGTTATGTGACCGTTAAAAATATGCTCGTATTTGTTGGAAAACATAAAAATTTGTGACGGACGATTCAGTGATGAAATGCGGCAATTCTAAAATGCCCTCTGATTATTTTTTCATTTATTTTATTGGTATGTTGAACTGATTTCCAATAAAATTAAGTGTAAAAATGCGAAATCATCTTCTGAATCGTTTTTGATGTGTCTGATTTCGCTCCAAAAAAACTATCACACCACACTATGGTATCCGGTCAATCTGCCCAAAGACATTTTGCCTAACGACAGTTTGCCTAACGGACAGTTTGCCTGGTGGCACATTGCCTGACGGACAGTTTGCCTAGTGGCACATTGCCTGACGGGCAGTTTGCCTAGTGGCACATTGCCTGACGGACAGTTTGCCTAGTGGCACATTGCCTGACGGACAGTTTGCCTAGTGGCACATTGCCTGACGGACAGTTTGCCTAACGGATAACTTGCGGTTTTTTAATGGATATTTCGCCTAATAGGCAAACTATTCCTTAGGCAAACTGTCCGCTAGGCAATGTGTCTTCAGGCAAACTGTCCGTAGACAGAACGTCTTTAGGCAAACTGACCGCTCATGTCATACACCACACCAGCATGAACCATCAAACAGCAGCAGTGACTACTGCCCTATTAATAAACCATATCAATTGACATTCAAAAGTGCCGAAAATTCGATGACGATTTAAAATTTTGAGTGCAAAACACCGTGAGATTTGCATTGGCTGCTGTTTGTGCCCAACGAGACGAGATTAATTCGAATTTGCGTGTGTCTTCACGAGTGTCTTCCGAAAAATTTTTTGCGTTCGAAAATATAGTTTTGCACACGCACACTAAAAGAGACACCTACCTACCTCTACAAGTGTACAATTATTTTTAGAGTTTGTGAGGAGGAGGAAATTATGCCTTATTTTTTGATTTTTAAGAGAACACACTAAACTTTTCGATAGGAAACTCTCTGAGCATAAAAGTCCTCCTCAAAGAGAAAATTGAGTGTTCTGTTACCAACCAGAGACATTCAGTCGGTTCTATCAATAAACACTATCAATAGACATTCAAAAGTATCTAAAACTCGACGATGATCATTTTGAGTGCACAGCACCGTGAGATTCGCGCACAATGAGACGACTTTTTGCAGCCTTCTCTTTTGAACCGGATTGAACCGGTTCAAATTATTCCATATCGTTTAGTCACATCTGATTCAGTTCAATCGCCGTTGATTCAGTTCCGTTGCTTCGCTTTTATTTGTTGAATTTTCAAATTTTGTTTTCAACCCGTCTCAAACTTTATCTAACGAATAGTCGTCACTCAATCCAACTATCGAGCTCAATCCAGCTCTTTCACATAATTTCACCTAGCAGCAAATGCTCCTGGCTTAGCTGTCGTTGAGGTTCTGAATTGCGGAAGCGGCTGAAAATGTGCTAATTTTTCAAAATTTCCCATCGATTTTTTTCAAATTGGAAACAAATTTTCTTAGTCTTACGGCTGTTCCACGTGTCCACATCAATTGCATGATCTATGCATCGAAATGAACAGCCATATTGCGCTTGCAGCACAAAAACCGTACGAGAATGGGGCGAGTGTTTTCAACTGAAATGAATACACTTTTCAAAGCTATCACGCTTTTATTAGTTACTAAATGAAAGAAAACTAAGGGTGATTCGCTGGCAATCTTATTGTTGATCTAGAGAGTGATTGATTGGAATATGATCAGAATAGTGATCGGAATAAAATGATCACAATAAATGATCGAAAAAAATCGAAACCAGCCTTACGATTAGTTCCTAGTGTGCGCAAAAAAAGCTGTAAACCACTGCTACAACAATTTTTGAGCCCATTATCAAGGATTTTACAAAAATTTCATGTGCTCGCTTCAATGATATACGATGAAAAGTTTTTGAAATGCGACAAATTGCGTTGAAGCATAGCAGAATGTTGATAAATGCAGATTTATTGGCACTTTTTTACTTTGGGGGGGTCGCACGCGAGCAAGCTCGCGCATGCCACGCCCACTGCGCATGGTCTCAGCCTAAGGTGACCTCAGCCTCATCTAAGCGTAGCCTCAGATCGCTCGATGCTACAGCAGAGGCTAGCAAGCGAGCTCAGGCTTAGGCTTAGGCTGACGAGACTACGCTTAGGCTGAAGCCATGCGCAGTAGGCGTGGCATGCGCGAGCTTGCTCGCGTGCGACTCCCCCAAAGTAAAAAAGTGCCGATTGATTTTGATGTGTATGGCTTATAATTTCAGTCAAACTTACTCCATATTAATTCCAAGTAATTGTTCAAAACAACATCGAAGTATTCCGTAAAATAACTTCGCAATATTCCCGGCGGTTTCCGTGAATTGCATTCACTCGGCGGCTTGATTGGCCATGAGCTGTTGTAGCAGCCGTGTCGAAGATAGTGCCGAGCATCGCCTGGCATCACGTGCACTTACTAGTCGCTATTGCGGCTTTAGTCTATCCGCAGGCCGATTTAGGCCGCCTAGATTTAGGCTGCTCGTCATTGGTGCCATTTGGGTGCAAGTGTTGTTGAATGAGCACATTTTCGCATCCTCAGATGGAAGTATTTACAAATTCATCGAACGCAACACATTCATATGTAAGTGCACATTTAACTTCTGAACAGCATGCACACATCATTCCACCATGCCGTCACAAGCACAATGATTTTTAGACGGCTATTTTTTTTGTTGCCTTGGAATTTCCGAAAATTCACTCCCCCCCCTAATGTAGAACTTATCACAACAGCTTCAATCCATCAAGCAAGCAAGCGTGTGTGTGGGGGGGGGGGAGGGGGATTGGCCTCAGAGCTTGTTCCCCTAATTCAGTCTCTCAATTGCAGTCATTATTGAAAGTGTGAAGGTGAGTGAATTCCAGGGCGGCAAGCAGTATTTCAGGAGATTATTCGGTGAATTTCAGGTCAACTCAGCCAGAACAATGTCAAGAAATTCCTATCGTATCAAGAAGCATCTGAAAAGAATTGCGATACGATGTGCGGGAAGGCTGAGCTAAGCGGCAAGGCGTGTGCATGGGATGGGCTGATCAACAAGGTTCAGTGCGTTAAAGGTTCGTCGTCACAGTGTTACACTAACACTTACACTCAGTTAAAGTCCAGTCTCTGTTCCAGTTAAACAATTCTGTTCCTGTTCCATACGATGGTATAGAGTAGAACTGCTCTCAAACAAGGAACGCGCAGAATAGAATAGAACAGAATAGAGCCGTCTTTGGGCTGGAATAGAACAGAATAGAATAGAATAGAGCCGTTTTTGGGCAGGGATAGAACAGAATAGAATAGAATAGAGCCGTTTTGGGGCAGGGATAGAACAGAATAGAATAGAATAGAGCCGTTTTTGGGGCAGGGATAGAACAGAATAGAATAGAATCAGTGCTCTTCGCTGACTGAATCTGCTGATGAAATTTGGAGGATGTCAATGAAGTGGAGAGTGAATCTTTGAAATGAGGAATCTAAAATTTTACAAAAAAGAAATCTACAAAAAATTCCTGAAGAGAGCCAGCCAGCTATCTCTTAGCTCTTTTTCGTGAAACCTGCATAGTCGAGTGCATTTGATTTGATTTAAAGTAAATTCATCAAGTGATGGCGATCCCCCCCCCGGTATCAATGCCGCTAAAATTTTGCGCTATTTCAGTGCCATCGCTTTGTATGCGTGACTATCGTGTCCTCTACAGTGGTGACTATATTGTGCAGCGTGTGGCTCAGGCTAAAAAGGCTCGAGTCCAGAGCACAACACTCAACTCCGCACCACCCGTCTCTAACGAGCAGCCGCCTGCAAGCACCCCCACCCCCACAACCACCCCCACCACGAGCACCACAGCAAAAACGACGACGAGCAAATTCGTATCAACAAAAAATAAAATCCGCAAAACTAAAACCAACAAATCAACCAACAAAAAACACCCGGCAAAAATTGATGGCGGCCACCAAATTTCGATGACGGCGGCCACTAAAGTGAAGTTTTCCCGCAAGCCCTTCAACTCCACTAGAGCTCCGATGAAACAAACTCGACGACCGTCATCATCTTCGAGAGATGTGACGGCCAAAGCAGAGCACTCGTCATCACCGTCACCTCAACACAACTCTAAAACAACCACTAGAGTGCCTCAGTCCAGCCGCACTACTAAGAAGCCGGCTAGACGCATCTCGAATCATAAGAATAGCCGACTTTCAATGGTGACAACGGCGTCTAAAGCGCCACCTCTCAGTGTTCTTGCTAACAAGAAGAAGTCCAATCGAACAGCTCATAAAAAACCCTTCAAATCGCTAAAATTCAACGAAACTGATAATCAACTGCGAACGAGTATCGCAAATACTAAGAAGAAGCAGCAGCAGCCGCCGCTGCATGTGGGCATAGCTAGGAACATTCAAATAAACTTGACCACAGCATTTGATGAGAGCGACGCAGTGCTGACATCTTTGGAAGCAAGTTTCTTACAAGATGATCTTGCCTGAATGAATTTCTTGCCCGTAGTTTTTTAAGGAGGTGAAAAAATTTGAGGCCATGATTTTCGGTGGTTTCGTTGCTTCAGGTTAACGAGAAAAATTTGCGCGAAATGGCCAAAATACGACAAATCTGAAGGAATTTCAAAATCTGACTTTCAAAAATCTGACTGACTTTCAAAAATTCCGCGCATCGCCACCTCAGTTCTTAAAACAGGAAACTTTTTTTGAATTCAGTAATTTTTGTAAATTTTGGCCAGATACTTCGATGCCATGCAGGCAGGCATCAAAGTATCACTCCTAAAAGCACCTCTTTAAAATGCTGTTTAATGCCCGAACGAGTTCAATAGCTTCATATCCCTGGGCACTCTTAAGAGTCTCAAGACTCTCAAGGCTTGCTCTTCAAAAGCCAGTTGGGGCTGGCTTTTGAAGAGCTGTTGTTGTTGCAGTTGTTGTTGGAGAGTGATGAGTGACTGCTGTTATTACATCTCTTAATTGTATACCTACCTACTCTTGTTTCATCACTTCGTTTAAATTTCACTTAACATTGTCGCCTTCCACAAAATAAACTTTTTCAGATGGTTTTTTTTCAAAAAACAAAAATTTTCCAACTCAAAACAAAATAAACGCATCGTACACTCTCACCGCATACGGCTAATATCGTAATCGTAGTGTCCGTCAGATTAATAGTGAGCGGACAATTTGTGCCAAAAATCGTTTTGCCAAACGACACTTTGTCAAAATAGCAAACGCTTCGCCTAATGTACGGTTTTTTTTGTTGATGGATTACCTGGATTGGCAAGCAGGCTGGCAGCTGTCATCAAACGTTACTGTAACGTTGCCTAAAAAACCTGAGGTCCACATTAAGTTCTTTCCGAGGTCCTGAGCTCCACGCTAATTTCTTCTTTACCGTGATCGAGTTCTGTAAGCCGGATTTCTTTACTATGACGGATTTCGGTACTTGTGCTGTTTAGTCCCTCCACCCGTACGCAAGATCACGCGCGCGTGCGCGTAGCCACGCCTACTGGATAAGCCTAAGCCTAAGCCTGATGCCGAGGTCCGCGTAACAGAATGGGTGTGGCCTAAAGCGCGTATGACAACGTGCGGCGGTGTTGTTGAAAGCGCAAATGGTGTCTGCGTGCGGGTGGAGGGACTAAACAGCATAAGTGCCCAATCGGATTTCTGTGATCTTCGTGAATCAATTCAGCGATGGATGCTCTCTGAGCATTCCTAATTACACCAACAATTCTACTGCATTGCATACGGTTTATACTACCTCTACGTTATCATTCGCCCTATCTCCCCATCGTCTCCACTCCAAAAAAAAACTCTCTCAGCCGTCACACTCGGATATGGTGAGCGATACACGCTGTGTTCGTGTAATAGAAGCAGCGAGAAAAGTGCTATGAGAGGGCATTGTCTTTCGGACTTATAGAAAAATTTTTTGCCCATTTTGAAAATTTTCTGCCCGTTTTGAGCGTTCGGGAAAAATTTCTGCCCAGCATATCGACAAGACAAGAGTGTCTGCCTGCAGGGCAACGGGCCGTCAAGCAACCGTTCGTCGAGCCTGGCAAGTGCAGACTGCAGCTGTGGATGTTGCCACAACACGCCAGGAATACAACTCGTCGTTTTATTCCATTCCAATGATATCTTTCAATTCAATACTATCAAAATAAAGTGTCGTCGTTCAGTACAAAAAAATTAAATCATTTGCGACGGATGGTAAACGGGGAAAACACTCGAAATTAATTGCTAATAAGACGGAAGCATTCACGTCATTAATTCTCACCATCATCATAATAATATTAATAGCAATAATATATAGTAACAAGTAATAATAAATAATAATAATAAATAACAATAATAATAAATAATAAATAATAATAAATAATAATAATAAATAATAATAATCTTATCAAGTAATGAAGATGACAACAGATATACAAGCTTGAAAATTTCGTCGAAGCACAACACTCAAAAACACAATGACACAATGGTTTACGAGGAGAGAATTAGACATGAGAAACAGTGTGAAATAAAGCGGTAGAGAGGAGAACAGACAGAAAAAGATGAGAAGAAAAGATTGACGAAATCGCATAGATACGTCTTCTCGGAAAAACATTTCCTTGGGCGAAACAATTCCTTGCGCGCACAGTGAGAATAAAATGGCGAACATTCCGTACGAGAGAAGAAAAATTACCTGATGAAAAAGACTATGAGAAAACTGGAGAGAGTAGAGATAAAAATTTTTGCCAAAAAATTGATCAGTCAACATGGAATTTTTGCGCAAACAAAGCACAGAAACAACGAGTCGGCTAGGTTAATTACAAAGCTGGCTAATGAAATTGAAAAAATAATGATGTGAAATAATTTACATTATTTATGATTATACTATTAAATAATAATAATAATAACAATTAATAATAGTGTAATAAAAGTAATAAACAGTTAAGAATCAGTGAAATAGTAATGAAACGAGCATACAATAGAATAGAATATGTGGAACGAGTTTAATTACAGAAATAAAATTTTTTAAAAATTCAAAATTTGAACATTTCAAATTTAGCAAAATCTTACAGCTCACATCAGCGACACAGTAATTAATTGCAGTGCAGTAGACGGCACATGAAAAATATTCCTCGGTGGAACGGAGGGGGCAGAAACTTTGAGGGGAAATATGGGTCATAAAAGTTTGAAGGGGGTTCAGGTGTCATGGAAATTTGAAGGGGGGTATGGGTCATGAAAATTTGAAGGGGGTATGGGTCATGAAAATTTGAAGGGGGGTATGGATCATGAAAATTTGATCCCGCCCCTTTTCCACGCGCGCGTGTTCGTTTGCGCGCAAGCCATCGCTTCTTTGATATCACTATATCAATGTATTGTACAGTGCCAAAACATAAATTAAACCACAAAACACTTGGCTCATTATCTTCAAACTTCATCACTACCCCCCCACTCCTGAAACAAATCGAGAAAAAAATTCCGCAACTTTATACCCCCTTCCCAATCAAAATGAAAAAATTCAAGAAGCTCGCACCCCCCCCCGGTCCCCCCACCCCCAGAATCTCTAGTCAACGGGACTACAGTAGAGTGCAAAACTATCATTACACTGCCAAGCATTATTAATTACATTGCCGCATCAAACCACAACACAAAACAACGAAAACCGTGAAAATTTTACATTTGCACACAGGAAAAATATTACGCTGCTTAAAAAAATCTCAGTCGGCTACCACTCTGCCAATGGGCGTGTCAACGTGTGGGTGGGACTTACTATTAGCATCCGCCCAACACTCACACACCGCCGCAGCCGTCCAATAAGCATTGAATTCAAGCAAAAGCTCCGCCCACGAAAAGCGTCGAAACTCCGCCCATTGGCATAGTTGCCCACCCACCGAAAATCCTCAACGTTCAGATCGTAGAGAATTATTTTGACAGATTGTCCATTTCTTTCGCGAGCATTTGCAATGAATTAAATATATATATATATTTATATTTAAATATAATTTTATATTATATTTTAAATTATTATATTATCAAATATAATCGTATAATATAAAAAGACTTGCCTCGTGCCATATTATCATATTCTTTCGAATAAAATTACCCGTTAATTGATACAGCAATTAAGAAATAATAATTAAAAAAATAAAATCACAATAAAAAATAACTGTAAAAATAATTTATGCCTTATACAATGCAGTCTGCACAGCGCAACACTTACACTTAATCAAATAAGCCAAACGAAAACGCGAACGATTTCACAAAAATTTACAGAAAAAAACCAACAAAACAAACAATTGATTGAGAAAATATTTTCAGGTTGGAACACAATTTTTAAAATTCTCAAAATATACTCTGTATTCTCGCTATGGCATGACAATTTTTTACAAATCAACTATGAAATAATTACACACGAATTAATTAATAATTCCACATGACGGCCCATGAACGTCACTATCGGAATCGCTTTCAAAACACAGACCACAACAAAAAAATCGTCGCGACAAAACAGCAAATACACTCGGGCGGAACTGAGCCATCGGGTAAGCGTGTAACTGTTTAGTGCTGGCGCACACTAGCACTGCGCTAACCTACCGCGTCCTGCCCCGCACACGCACACGCCTGCCTCACCAATCGCTTCTCACTTCATGAAAGGATGATGATGATGAGCATGTTTGTTGTGGGCACCACTCGGATTTGTAGTTTGATCAGTTGTAGTTTGGTGTTCCACTGAACTTGTAGTGGTGGTGTTTGTAGTTTGACGTTGCTGATGACGTAACTGTGACGAAGGACTTGGCGATCTGCAACAAGAAGCACACATCAAAATCACAACAAATCTTCGAGACTTTGGCGGACGGACTCCGGAACAGGGGACACGCACGCGAGCACGCTTGCGTATAACAACCAAGGCCACGCCTACTGCGCATGGCCTCAGCCTAAGCGTAACCTCAGCCTCATCTAACAATGAACGTAGCCTCAGATCACTGGATGTTATCAGCAGGGGTTAGCAAGCGAGCTTAGACTGAGAGTACGCTTAGGCTGAGGCCATGCGCAGTAGGCCAAGCGGCCTCGGTCCATGTGAAAGCGTCGTTTATAGTGTGCGTGGGCGTATATGTGTGTTGTTGTACGCGAGCGTGCTCGCGTGCGACTCTCTCAAAATAAACAAGTGCCTAAACCTCTGCATTCGTCGTACAAAAATGGAAAATTACTGGCAATAATGACCAAATAAAAGGATTTTTGGTCGAATGGAAAAAAATTCATCAAAAATTCAAAAACAAACAATCGTTGTGAACGAAACAAATGTAAAAATTGAACATTTTCAGGTGAAAATTTTGAAAAAATTCAATAAAGAAGCAAAAAATTCGGAAAAAATCTCGCCACCTATTCGGTGAAATTGAAATATTCTCGTGTCTGGCCAACGGGCTGACAGGCATTTTGGACGAGCTGTGCTTTCGTGCCGTCAGATGATGTGCCATCCCGGCCACTTTATGCTTCAATCCCTGAAATTCACAGCTTAGGCTTAAGGTAAGTATCGGCGGGCACCACTCTCCCACCAAGCAATCAATGCATGCCAGGCATCAGCTTCGGAGCAGCCCCAAAGTTTCAGCCGCATCCCAAACCCAAGTTCAAGCCTAAACCGGAAACCAAACTCCAGCCCAACGAGCTTGAAATCAAGTAGGGGCCTTAATCCGAGACTAATCGTAAGCTAGAGGCTAAGAGGCAACGTTTCGATAAAAATGAAGGTGTTTTGAGGTATTTTTGAGGCATTTGATGTGAGGTATCTTACAGATTACCCATTCGAATTCATTCGCAAGGCCATTCAATCACCTGAAGTGTTGACGGTCTACTCGCCACAGACGGCATCACCAGAGGTGACGTACCGCTGCTGCTGCTGCTGCCAGCCGCCGCCGTACAGACGTCCTCTCCCGATAGACCAGTGTCGGCCAAAATCTTGATCTGTGAGCAGGGAGCCGATGGGCTTGAACTCTGTGCCGCACTCGATCCAGCTTGTGCAGTGCCCTGGCCTGCGCTTGCGGATGCACATGAAGCAACCATAGCACTGGCCGTCACCGCTGAGCCGGGTTGTATGCCACAGACCGTGGCAACTCCTCCACCCACCATTCCAACATTCGAAGACGCACTGCTGAAATTATTAAACTCAGCATTAATTAGAGCGAATATTGAGAAGTTTCCTTGTGCATGCTACGTACACAACAGACTCTGCTTTTCCCTTCTAGCTTTTAACGGCAACTCGTTTACTTTGTGGGGGGGGGTCTCACGCGAGCACGCTCGCGTATGACAACCGAGGCCACGCCTACTGTGAATGGCCTCAGCCTAAGCGTCATAACCTCAGCCTCACCTAAAAGCAGCCTCAGATCACTCGATGTCACCGCAAGGGCTAGCAAGTGAGCTCAGGCTTAGGCTTAGGCTGAGACCATGCGCAGCGGGCCAAGTGGCCTGGAACGATGTGAAAGTGTCGTTTATAGTGTGCGTGGGCGTATAGGTGTTGTTCTGGTGAAGCGTGCTCGCGTACGACCCACTAAAGTGAACAAGTGTTGTCAGAGCTGTCACTCGTAGTTATTGTACTGTTGTACTCACCATCGTCGGCACCTTTCGCAATCGTCAGCGGTATCATCACCCTACTCAATCATCATTATAGTTCTAATTAATTAGTGTGGATAAACCAAATTATTACTCGTCGCCTTCGCACCAAATAACACCACAAACATCACAAACAATTCCCTTCGTTCACTCACCTCGATTGGATACCGTCTTGACTGGACACCGAGCGCGGCATGAACGTCTGCTTTTGCGATGAACTGCCCGGCACAATGTCGTTGGTTGAACGCTTTCCACTCAAACGTCGTAGCAACGAGGATGGCTTACGGCTCTTCTTCTCCAATGGCACACGTCTTTGCGGTCGTTTTGGCTTACGTCGAGCCAACTTGCCCACCGAACGCCGTGCGGCACCCTCACGAATGGATGTTGCCGATAGCGGTGTCACCTAGAACGTTAGAGGTGCGAGCGAGTCTATGACGATGCAAATTGAGGGCAAATGAGCCGCGCCGTCTCTCGGCAGGGGTCACCCTCCCTTGCGAAACCCGTCCGATTGCCACAATCCCATTGAATATCCCACTCCTGCCTCCCCTCTCCCCCTTTTTTTAAGATTTGCCAAATGCAACGCTTTCGCTACCTTGATTGATAACTCGTTTCCATGCGCTAGCAGACGACTCATCAGTTGTGGATGCGTTAGATTCGAGACAGCAATTGAGTTCACATGAGTGATCAGGTCGTTGGCTCGTAGGCCTGCGTCGAATGCCGGTGAGCTGGCGTCCACATCGCCGACGATGTGCTCGATTGTGTAGAAATCCGAATGCTCACCCAAATAGACACGCATCGAATGAATCGTAAAACCGAAACCTTTTGGACCACGTCTGGAATTTTTTTTTCTCATTTCACCTATCGTTTGGTGGTGCTTTTTTTCAAAAAAAAATTTTTTCTCGAGTAGATACACACATAAACACATATGAACGGTGCATTGTAGCACAGGAAGTTGATGGCCAGCTTTTGGCAAGATGGCCGCATTAGCTTTTGGCAAGATGGCTCATTTGCCAATTTTGGCACAACTGTCCGCGCTTCCGGACTTCAACGATAGGCCCACTGATGAGTGTGGCTAGAGAGTGCTGGTGACAAAAAAAATTAGACTGGAAAATGTTTTACTTGATTAGAATTGGTGGTTTCAAGGACGTGGACGAGACCACATGCGATGATCCGGCACCTGCTCCTCCTCCTCCGCCGCTACCCGCCGATCCTGCTGAACTCGGTGGCCCTGCCGTCGCCGTTGTCGCCGAGCTTGCTTGTCCAAGAGCCGCTGGGATACTTGTGGCGCTTCCTCCACTCGCGCTTCCGGCGCTCACAGTCAAATCACCAAGTGGCATACGATCCGCTGAGCCGGCCGAGAGAGTTAACGACGGATTTGGCGAAATGCCCCCACCCCCTGTACTTGCGCCACAGAAACCTAGCGCGCCATCTTGTGATGAGACGCTTGAAATTGAGCCCACTGGTGATTGCTGCTGGTGTTGTTGTTGTCGCAGTGTGGGATAGTGATGGTGACAGCTACGAGCTGAGCTCAACGCCGAGCCCAAGCCGTGACCCGAACCTGAGCCGAGGCTACTCGCCGGCGAAATCTGCGTTGAGCCGCCGACCGCCGCACACGCCTGCTGTTGTTGCTGACCAGGAATCACCAGCTGTAGGGTACCAGACGCGCTCAGATGCGCTGTACCACCGCCTCGAAGCGCCACACGCGTTGTTGTTGGTGTAGACGTGGGCACGGATGTGGTGCCGCCGCCGCTGCTGGTGGCCGCCGTCGATTCCTCCAAGCCAGTGCCAGCAGCCCCGCCAGCGCCACGCATTTTGTCAAGTTGCTGGCCTAAGCCCTCCACTGAACCTGCGCGTACGGCTTGTTCGCACGTCGCTTCACTCGATACGGCTGCCTCCTGAACCAAAAAAAAACGGTGTAATAGCATAAAACCAGAGTTGTGCAATAACACCGGTAGCTATTCGCCTGGTTAGCGACATCCAGCGGAATAGAGCTACCGCGCCAGCAGCGAAACGGCTATTCCGCCAAGCGTCGCCAGCAGGGTTCACGAGGTACCGGAATAGCGCGGCGCTACTCCGCTACCTCTGCGTAAAATTGTGATGCCTTCGACGGTTCTTTTCTCATTAAATTTCATCAATTCACTGAGAATCGATCGATGACTTCACATCAGACGATCACAAAACCCCAAATGTCACAGGCCGAAAAGCGCCAAAATCACCGAAGATCATCACGTTCCAATTGATTTCAGTGCGACTTCGCAGTTTTTCCAGCTGACCAATCAAATTCAATTCGCAAATTTTTTGCTCATCCACCGTTTCGAAGAGGACAATTTCAAAAAATAAAAAAAAATTCACGACTCCATCTTCAAAAATCGCCCCAACAAACACGAAATTGCCCAAAACTGACCATTTTTGCAGGCATCTTTGGTGCTATTTCACCAGTGCCCAGCACACATCTTACGGACTCTTCAACTGGTGACAACTCCTTCAGTGTATGATGCATTGCGGTGCTTATTGGGGCAGTCGCAGGTGGAACATATTGTCCGATGGTTGGCTCACACGATGATATGGCAAATCTGAACGTCAGTATCTGTCAGTATCACTCCGCCTAGTGGCACCAAAACATACACATGAAGATCGGTAACCCTAAAGAGAGCACGAACACGCTCCGGTGCCTCCAATGTGATGACGGATCTTTGTTTTGGGTACTCTGAATCAGAGACCTTCAAAAAGTTGAGGATTTTTAAGTAATGTAAGGAGATTACCCGACCAAAATCAACATTTTTTGGGCGCTGAGATTACGCTCGATCTACCGGCACCAAAATATTCACATATATATTGGCAAATCCGAGGAGCACGGCCTCGCCAGTCAATATCATTTGCTGCTCACTTACTTCCATTACCCACTATCACTTATCAGTAGCGCAGAATTTCACTCGCTCGAATCACCTGAGATTTCCTTTCGCTACTTGAGATATCCTTATCAGCATATCAATCCGTTATCAGCACTCTTATCACTAGCGATACATTATCTTACTGTCACTGCCAGGCCACATCAAGCGCAATCTTCAAACGAACCTCGGTAATTGAGCTGCCGAAGTGCCCGATGTCATTGCCGTACTACCAGTATTACCAGCCGTACCAACCACACCATCTTTACCAACGCTGCTACTGCTGCCAGCCGATCGTTTCATCGTCGATCCTAACGCACCCATTCCCGACGCACTTCCTGTCAGATGGCTGTCACTTCCGCCGCTACTTCCCGTCGTAGCAGCAGCAGCCGCACCCAAATACGCCGCCGCCGCCACTCCGCTCTGGCTACCATAGTCCGCTGTTGCGCCGCCGCTAATCAGTAGACCTTGGCTGTTTGTGCTCCAACCTGGAGCCGGCGGCGTAACACCAACACTGCCGCCGACGGCAAAAATGCTGCCTGCATCCATCGACGAGTCGGTAGACGAACACGCCGTATTCATACAACCCGTTCCCGTACCGGTGCCCGTTCCGGTCGTTCCGCTACTCGATGTCGACAAATTACTCTGACGTTGTGCCGAAAAACGACGTCGCAATAGAACCGCCTAAATGATTCGAGGTGAGCACCTCTTAATTTAATCAACTAGAGCGCTACTGATTTGTCGTTAACGATAATAATAATGCGTAAAAACAATTCTCACTAAGGTATTGCGCTGTTATTGTTATCACTATCGTTCTTATCACTGGAGTGTTATCATTACTTGTATTATTCTTATGGGATAGGCCATTTTTAGGATAGCAAGGGCAACTGTCGACGGATGGAGTGGTACTTACAGAACGGTGTCCAAGACAGCAGAAACAAAATACTACCCAGAAACTGGGTAAAATAAGATGCAATGACGATACTACCCAGGAACTGGGTAACGCCTAGCAAACGAAGACAAACCAGCTCAACGACCGAATGAAAACGCATGCATTGTGGCATGCAGCCAAGTTACAAACGTTCAATAGCCTGCCTGCCTGCTTGCCAATGCAGGTCATCCGGGCAATACGGGTACATATTACTGTTATCAGTACCTTATCACGTTATCATTATTCTTATCAGTAGAATTGAGTAAAATGTGCTGCGGTCAAGTCACTGACCGTTGGTATGGGGCATTCAGCGTTCAGGTCGATTGAATTCGAGTGAGTGCCCTCAAACGAATCGGATGAGTTACGTTGTAGAGGCGTGAACGATTCCGAGTCGGCCAGTCCACGTCGCATGCCCGTGTTCTGCACGAAATAGCTTCAGTTACATCACGAAAACATCGAATGCAACAATCACATAATAATAATTAATTAATTATTATTATTATATCATTTAACATTACTATTAATTATTACTTGGACATCGAGTGGTTGTTTCGTCAATCGCTGTGAGCGATCGACGGAATATTTACTTTATTAGAGTATCGATTATTTATTGGATTGGTACTTGACTGCGTTTAATTAAGCAAAGTATTCACGGCAACTAATTAATTACTCGGTTGTGTTCGTTCGGTTAGCCTACTCGCCAGCTAGCCAGCCGGGTGACGGCGTGAATTGAGGCTAAAACAATGCGCCGCACGGAAACGTGAGCATTGTGGCCAGCCAGCAACTTTAGTTACAAACGTTTGATGACAGCCGCCTGCTTGCCAATCCAGGTAATCCAGGTAATAATAATAATAATAATAATAATAACAAAAATAATAATAATGACACACAAAAGAGCTGTGTGCTGAAGCGGCCACCGAAATGTTCATCGGGCTCGTGCCGGCCGGCTCCAGGCCGATGACAGAATGCCTCGGCGATCCGGTAGTGAACGACCCGAACATCGGCGCCGACTCGTCGTCACCACTCTCGGCGTCGTGATTATAGCTGCAAAATGCAGTTTAAATGTCCGTCCAGAACTCACAAACGATCGATATATTACTTCTAACATCAACCTCCACATCCTTCTTTGCGCTACTCCCATCAAATTTTCCATTTTTTTTGTAAATCGGCAAAATAATTAATTGACACTGCCATATATACATAGGGCACTTTTTTACTTTGGGGTGTCGCACGCAAGCAAGCTCGCGCATGCCACGCCCACTGCGCATGGCCTCAGCCCAAGCGTAGTCTCAGCCTAAGCCTGAGCTCGCTTGCTAGCCTCTGTTGTAACATGGCGCGCGATCTGAGTCTACGCTTAGATGAGCCTGAGGTCACCTTAGGCTGAGGCCATGCGCAGTAGGCCAAGTGGCATGCGCGAGCTTGCTCGCGTGCGACCCCTCCTCCCAAAGTAAAAAAGTGCCATACACAGTAAAACCTAGACAAGACCAGCGTGCAACTCACCGATCAGCCCTCGTGTCGAAATACGACGTATCCTCCTCGTTACTCAATTGCGGCACAAATTCGGCTTTCTGTCTCAACAACGTTCTGAAATCAAGACCGTCGAAAAACGGCTGTATCATCACCTGCAAAAATCACTCGGTTACCCAAACTCTCGCAACTAAACCCCCTGGAAACATGCAACCACCAAACTTCCCCGGGTAACTTGGAACATATTATTGGGTTGTTGCCTGAGTTCGTGTGCTTTTATTCAAATTCGATTATTCCGGCGACAGTCCACTTTTCCGTTGGAGTGTCATACACCAATCAATAGCGGGTTTTGTGCTCTTCGCAACTGTATTCGACGATCTAGTGCAGCTTTATATCCTTTGGATCTTCGACGTGACAAAATGAGTTGTCAAATGGACAAAAATAACGCATTTTCGGCAAGTGACAAGTGCTGCTTTGTGCATTCAATCAGGGCTCAACGGTCAGAGCTTGTGACATTTGCACCGCGCCGTATACGGAGATGAGAAAACAGGGTGGAGAAGACAACCGGGAGAGATAAAAGTGGGGATTCGAGGGTGACTATTACCGATTTGGGACAGACTAGCTTATGGGGTCGGGCAGAGTAGCAGCTGCAGCTACAGCTGCAGCAACAAAACAACGATAACCATACTTGCTGAGCGCCGCCAACCGTGGCCAGACGCTCGTTGGGATTCTTCTCGAGTAGCAGCGATATCAACGACTCGGCCTCGACGGGTAGTGCCTCCTCCCCCTCGGGGAACTCGGCCTCTTCGCTGATTATGTTCGCGAACAACTGCTCAGGTGTTTCGCCCAGAAACGGTACGACACCAATCAAAAACTCGTAGATGATTATACCCATTGCCCACCAGTCCACCGGTTTCCCTAAAATAATTTGCAAGTAATAATAATAATAACAATAATAGGTCATTACTTGTTACTTACAAATCGAGCGATTGTTTTGTTGATCGCTGTGAGCGATTGGCGGAATATTTATTTTCTAGAGTTATGATTATTTATTGGATTGATAGTATTTGGCTACTTAGATTAATTAAGCAAAGTATTCACGTCAACTAATTAATTACTCGGTTGTGTTCGTTCGGTTGGCCTGCTCGCTAGCTAGCCAGCCGGGTGACGGCGTAAATTAAGGCTAAAACAATGCGCCGCACGGAAACATTGCGAGCATTGTGGCCAGCCAGCAACTTTAGTTACAAACGTTTGATGACAGCCGCCTGCTTGCCAATCCAGGTAATTCAGGATAATAATAACAATAATAACAATAATAATAATAATAACAATAACAAAACAACAAAAAGCTCAAATTCTCACCATACGGTAACACATAAATAATAACGATAATAATAATAATACTAAAACAACCATAATATAATAATAATGTGAAAATTATTACTTCTAACACAAATAATAACAATAATAATAAAAACAATAAAACAACAAACACAACAACGACACAACACCAAAACACCCGATCACTCACCATAACCCTGTCTGAGAATGACCTCAGGTGCAATGTATTCCGGAGTGCCACACAACTGTTTATCCTTAAACTGCTGCGTGTCAGCCACGTCCAAACACCCCTCACTCACCAACGTCGTGCGATTCATCAGCCCGATCTTCGACAGACCAAAATCCGTTAACTTCACATGACCCATTGCCGTGATCAATAAACTAAAATTATTTTTATTTTATATTATTATTATATAACAATAATAATATATAATAATAATATATAATAATATATAATAATAAATAATAATAATAACTCACTTGTCTGGTTTCAAATCTCTATGCACGATCCCGCATGAGTGTAAATAGTCAATTGCAAGCACAGTCTCCGCAATATACAATCTGCATAATAATACAAATAATAATAATAATAATAATAAATAATAATAATAATAATAATAATAATAGTAATAACAATAATAATAACAATAATAAATAACGATAACAAAAAATAATAATAACAGTAATAAATATCAATAAACAACAATAATAAACAACAATAATAAATAATAGCAATGATCATATAATATAATAATAATAATAATAATAATAATAATAACAATAAATAATAAATAACAACACCAAAAAAATAAAAAATGACCTCGCCAGGTCAATTGGCAACGTGCCAACATTCTTGAGTAGCGCAGCGCAATCGCCTCCCTCCACGTACTCCATCAACATACACAAATGGTGACGAGTCTCGAACGACCCATAAAACGACACCACAAAAGGATTATCCGTGAACGTCAATATATCACGCTCCGCATACACCTGAAAACTTTTTCATTCCCTGAAATTTTTCTGCAAATTTTTCCAAAAATTCCAAAATTCCACCCGAATTTTCCAAATTTTCCATCCGAATTTCCATTTCTCCCACCAAAATTCAAGAATTTCAACGCAGAATTTCCCTCTTCCATCGGAATATAAACGTATTTCGCTAAGAAATGGAAAATTTTCCATGCGAAACGCGGCAATTTTTCACTCGATTCACGTTGATTTTCTGAACTTTCCATCTGCCCCGTTGAACATTCCCGGGAAATTTTATCTCCTGGTCAATATTTGATTCCAGAATCCCACTCTCCTACCCGGGCACATCTGCCCGGGTAGGAGAGTGGGATTTTCACATCTACCCGGGCTCATTTTAGAAGCGCTCTTCTCTTCGCGGACTTTCGACACCCATTTTAGGAAAATAAACCCCCCCCCCCCGGCAAATTTTTCAAAAAATATGTCAACGGCTCAGCAATTCAATGTGTCCACCTTGCAGACACCACCCAATGGGTGAGTAGTCCGTTCAGTTGAAGAAATTCATCTAACATCATTGCCGTGTGCTGCCCTTGGCCGGAACCGAACCCTCGCCTGGCCACCCTCTCCGTCAGGACACTTACCACTGCGCCACTGAGCACCACCCCACTTCTACGATCGCTAACATGACCACCACCACCACCACACTTCACTGCGTTCATGCGAATTTGTAAAATTGAGAGGCAAACGCAAGAAATTTACCACCGACGGTAAAAATTTTACCAAGATGTGGTGCAAAAATAACCTGATCAACTTGATTCCGCAAAATCAGTGTTTGCTTATTCATTCGTTTCAACGCGTAACGATGCCTCGTCTCGCGATGCCTTACCAAATACACAGCGCCATACGCTCCGTTGCTGATCAACTGAACTTGCAAACAAATCATTTATAATAATAACAAAAATAATAATAAATAATAATAACAAAAATAATAAAAATAATAATAACATAGTAATAATAATAATAAACAATAACTGCAATAACATAATAATAAATAATAACAACAATAATAGAGCTGCTACGGACCCGTATTGTCTCATAATCCTCCTCACATGGCAGACGACTTTCTGGGGGCGGTTCCCATTTATGCTCCGCCCCTCTTTGAGATTCGCCACCGGACGGTAACGCCCCCTCAAACGATGACACCAGTGCTGATGAATGCTCCAACTGGAAACGGTGATAATAATAATATGATAATAATAATAATAATAATAATAATAATAAATATAATAATAAATACAATAATAAGATAATAATAATAATAATATTAACAATAAATAAAACCGCACGTCAACCAAATCAGGGTGCTGTCGTTGTTCAGCCAACGGGTCCCTGTCCAGTCCTAACTTACTGATAATATACTGCGGTAAATCGGGCACGCGCGCGTCCCCCGAGCCCAACTGCTCCCGAACCGCACCTTCGGCCTCTTCGAGCATGTGATAGAACTCATCCGGGTCAAATTCCTGCAAAAATTGATCCATTATTATCATTACTCTGTTAAGAAAGCTCATTTGGCATTTTTCCAGGACACCATGTCCGCCCCGCCCCTTATGGGCGTGGCCTCACATCTCTTCATCCAATCAAATCATCTCTTCAACCAAAAGTGCTCCGAAACCCGCTAAGCCCCGCCCACAGACCATTGGCATATTGCCAAGTGACGGGCTTTCCCCAAAAAGCAATCAGCGAGTCAGTTGTCCACTAACCAAGCATTCGAGCAATCTGGCTGGTCTCGACACGATCATCAGCAGCGCTGTGACCAGTTTCGATAGATAGCTGCAGCACTCGGGTGCGGTCTTGTCGCGAGCCTCGCTCAACGTCTCCTCCAGTCGCTGCGACATATCGCAGAAATACGCACACGTGATCAGGTTGTCGCGCGATTTGGCCAAACAATCTGAAATTATTATTATTATTATTAATTAATATTATTTATTATTACTATATTGAATTACTAATTATTATTATTACTATTATCATTTTTATTTATTATTATTTAATATTATTATTTAATTATTATTACTTGTTATTATTATTATCATCATTACTGAGTATTATTTATTATTATTATTGTCATTATTACTGATTATTTATTATTATTATTATTTATTATTATTATCATTATTATTGATTATCTTATTATTATTATTTATTATTAATTATTATTGCTACCTGAAGCAATTTCCACAATTTGATGATGCAAAAATCTGGTCGCTCCATCGGCAATCAGCCTCAGCAGGGCCGGATCGATTCCGGGCTGACCACTGCCGGGCACGAGCACTGACCTGAAATTAATTTTTTATTTTATCATGGTTAATATAATAATTATTTTATAGTTTATTATTTATTACATATATTTTTATTTATTATTATTACTATTATTATATTACTTTAATAAATAATTTTCATTTTCCCCAATCAATCACCTTCTACTAACAGTCGACGATGTGGACATGTTCAATGAGCTGTTCTGAGTTGAGGCCCCGCCCCCTTTCGCGATAGCCCCGCCCCCAGGCGATTGCGGTCTTGAGCTTGAAGTGGTGGGCGGGGGCAGTTCTACTGATGACGAGGTGAGGGTTCCTGAGAGAGGCGCGTTCTCTTCAATGAAACGCGATAACTTTTCTTCCATTTGTTTCTTTGCCTTTAATTATAATTAATTATAATAATAATAAAAACAATAACAATATATAATAATATATAATAATAAATAATAATAATAATAATAATAATAATAATAATGAATATACCTTCGGAAAACGTTCCTTATAAACGGTACTCTGCACCACCACACCACAACTTTGATCTGAACTGAATTTCACTGGACTTCTGCAAATTATTACCCACGTTTACAAATAATAAATAATACATAACATTCATAATAATAATAATAATAATAATAATAATAATAGTAATAACAATAATAATAATAATAACAATAATAATAACAATAATAATAATAACAATACGTAACCGAACGAAGTACAAGTGAG
>JAPYMA010002684.1:0-38177 GCA_035041965.1 Anisakis pegreffii
ACAGAAGGTATCATTGCTTGCTCGTGGAGTTTCTGGTCTCTCCGTAATAATACTAGGTCGGTCCCTCGCGGTAATGTACCAATCGTGTTTTCGTGATATCATTACTCTTGCATTGACACTGTGTTGTTCGTATCAGAATTTTTTGACGTTTGCATTCTATAAAGTAGCGTCGAAAAAATCTCCCATTATAAGACGGGTATGCAGTGAACCGGGAATGAGGGATCTACGACCGTTTCAACAATTACTTGTAGATTTTGAATGAATCTCAATCAGTTGTTCCATGATAGTCACCTTTTAACCAGCAGCTTAATTTCGTAACTAAAGGTTCCTCAGTGATGCTCTGTTATAATCTGTACTGAATGCCGAAAAGCATAAAGGATGCTTGACATGTGAGCGTGTGCATCATGGATAAATGCGGAACATCTGAATTTATATAATGCGAACTTCTTGAGTTTTCAGTTGAGTTTCGAGCAAATGAAGGAATCTAAACTCTGATAAAATTCGATGTAAAATTCAGTTCAGAAGAATTTCACGAAATGACTCTTTTTTTATTTCGGACAATTTTGAAACATTGCTGCTTTCATTGAATACTAATTTGAATTTAGAGAGGAATGAATGAAAAAAGTAAACCGGCGGACTACAAGTGTGCTGACTACCATAATTACAATAAATGGTCTTTTTATGACAAAGAAGTAAGGAATAATTTCTGCAGTTTATAATGCATGAAGCTGGGAACGTTTATTATTCAATTATTTCCAAATTTCACTCAAGTTCTTATAAGATTAGACAGTTGTCCCTGTCTCTTACAAGATGTCAGAGACTGCAGTTTAATTCTTTAGTGAATCATTCGGTTTGAATTTGAATTGCTTAAGAGTTGTTCGTTTTTGGAGTATTTGAGTTGCCTGCTTGTCGTAAACCTTTTTGAGTGCAATCAATGAGCGCAGTCTAACCTGCACTAATTGTCTCGTGGAGTTTCCTCGTTAATGGTGTTTTTTTTTCAGGTAGATATGGGACCCTCGCGACTTCCACAACCGTCTAATAAGAGACCAGATCCCGAACCTCATGTGACGAAAAAATAATTGTCTATTGTGATCGATTGACTAATGGATGATAGGTGTTTACTTTTAAAAGACAGATCCACAAAACTTCATCAACACATTACTTTGTTGCAATGAGCACAATATGATGCAGCAAGAGAGACTTCATTTGTAAACTTTCAAACGATCAGTGTTGTTAAGAAACGGATCGGATCGTCTAAAGAAGTTGATTGAAGTTTAATTTATTATCTTGGCAAATTGACCAAGATGAAATTTGGCTCAGTTTTGCTGATCAGTTAACTTGTCGCATAAGTGTTTGATGTTAATGTGAATTTGTAAACGAGTGATTGGTTGTTTCATACATTGTAATTTATAAGAGAAATGTTCATAGTGATTAGTAAAAATATTTTTGATGTGAACGATCATGTCTAGTGGATTTACATCGCAACGAATGCTGCTGCAAATGGCAGTGTTCATTTTTTAATGCTTTGTGAGATTTGATTTGTTTTCATTTCCCACTGTACGGAGCTGAGTTATTTTACATGGTGCAACGATTGTTATTCGTTTTATTCAATCTTCAGGGGTTTGGTTGTAATTAAATCCTAACCATAGTTCAGTTACTGTTTAGAGTCTTTCGGGACAGCATCATTAAATCATATTGCCGAAGCATGTTCGTTAACGACGATCAATTTGGAAATGATTCTTGAACGAAACAAAGTGAATTTCATTTGCTTCAAGTGAAAACATATACATCTATAAGTGTACATGTTGTTTGGTCTAAAAAAACCTACTCGACGCATTCGATAATTAATCGCTCTTTGAAATGAAAGATGTGGTATAGAACTCGATCGCCAGCAAACATGGTTCAGCAGTATTCTCAAAACTTAGTCGTTAGCAAGTATTTATTCGTTTGGAGATTTGAAAAATCGCATACGATTGCTAACATTCTGATATTTTTTCGCAATTTGTGATCGTAGTCTAGAAAGGTGCAACATTTTTTCTTGCTGATGATTGCTGAATAAATGCCTTGTAACAAATAGTTCGATTTATATGAATTCGTTGATGGTGTTTTGATGACAAAAAGTGCTTAATCGAGCAACGAACAATATGTTGTAGATGTAAATGTGATTGCTGAATGTGATGGCAACGGTGATGTTGTTGTACCAAAAAATATGCTATTCTGCGCTGCGCCTAAATATCTACCGTTGGGGCAATGTGGCGCAACAAATGAGGAAACGAAAGCTTGGTATGGTTGTGTACAGATTTTGGCTGAACGGTAGAGGTACCAGTCTTCCGAGCGAATGGTCAGGGACATTGGTGTGTCAGGTTTTTGGTAGACGCCATAGGTAGAGTATCGTGGCAATTTTCAGGAGAAAAGTTGAGGTACAGAAGTGTACCAGAAAATTTCGGTACAACGACATCACTGAAAGGGGACAAATACTGTTAAAGCGACATTGCATCCTTTCGAATCACTAGTGCGGCCATTCCTATGGCACAATGTTAATCTTCGAACAAGCTGAGAATTAAGAACGGAATAAACATTTGTTTTATGCGTTAAAACTCCTTCCTCTATTCTGAATTGCGTAACTCAACGTTTGTTCACCAAATGAACAAAAAAGGCATCCATTTTGACAAAGTATCTTTCGAAAAACCTGAACTCAATCGACTCGTTCAACACTAAACGCTCTGTCATGAAAACAGTCCGACAAATGTCATGTAATCGAATACATATGCTCATTGGAAGGAAAAAGTCGCCAATTGAATGCTCCAGACAGTGGATTTCCGACTGAATGAGTAGAATGTTCCATAGTGCTCGAGATACCAAGCGAAAGCACGTTTTGATTTTTTTGATTTGCGGGCCCATATTTTGTTTTTGAAGCAACAGAATCATTATCCGATGTTAGAGGTGGACTTGCTACTATGCCCAGAGCTGATTTTTCGAAAAATCAGCTTTGATTAAGTCTGATTAAGTGTATCCCTAACAAACAAATTCAACAGGCAATCAACGTTTCGTATGATGAAACTTCTTCTGATAAAAGCCTTCGAGATGCATGATCTCGTTTTATTACATGTTCTAATCATATAATGTGAAGTTTTTAGTCAAAAATATTTATTACATCGCATAAAATTTTATGTGGATTATTAAAATGGAAATGGCGCTGATTGGTAGGTCGAATCTTCAGACAGCGAGGGAGTACGTTTACCAAACCTGCAAAGACACTGTCGGTTTTGCCGATATTGCCTTACACATAAAAACTCTCTGAACAAAAAGTCTTCAGAGTCAACTTCATCTGAGTGAAATGTACCCTTCAGGTTTTACGAAGGAGTCTATTATCGATAAGAGGAGGGGTGGGAGAGGTATGTTCGAATGTTCACTTGATGCAGCATATGAAAAGAATATCGTATTTTGCATTGTTACAACCTGGGGATAATGCATTCTAAATTAGGAACATTCCAACAATTCTTCATTTTCAGAGGAAACCACTTTATGAATTCTTGTTGAGCTAGCAAAAATTATGTTGCTACCGACCTGACCATACTGCTTCTGTCCATCGGTGTCCTTTTCCCAAAACTGAAAAAAGCATATCTGAAGTTAAAGGCAGAAATAGGTTTTGCAAAATGTAACTATGCATATCAAAAAATTGCCAATTAGGAGCACTCTAAAGTAAACTCATGATCACAGTTGAATAGAATATGCTACAAATTCGGAAACATACCGAACCATGCTCGACCTGTCCATAGGGGCTCGCTTACCGAATCTGAAAAAATATCTATGAAAAGTGAATTATACTGCTAGTCTGCACGATTGTATGCACAATCGATCATTGTTTCGATTATCGAAATAAGGGAGAAAACAGCCGTTGGATTTCGAATGTTTTTCGGATAGACGGTATAAACATCATGGTGAATGAAGTGTGAACAAACAGATCGATAAAATTCCTGAAAGGTAGCCAGCATGTGCTTAAAATATAGTAATCACTAACCTAACCATTGAAGTTCTATCCAAGGGCACACGTTTACCAAATCTGAAACGAGAATTTAAAATTCAAGAACTTATTGTGGAAAATAGTTTAGATTATGGTGTAGATTCTAGCACATTATCATGGAGGCAATCAGTTGATCGAATTTTTTCACAAACCTCTTAATTAGGGAAGCTGTGCCCTAGAATTTCTTAAGAGTAGAAGAAAAGCAACGAGGAGCAGGAAACAGAAGGGAAAAGGGTAGAGAGAGTAGAAGGAATATGAAAAAGAAGGAGAAAAAGAAGAGGAGGGGAAAGGAAAAGGGAAACGGAACGGAAAAGAGGAGGCAAAGAAGAGGGGGGGGGGGATCGCTTTATTGGCTCATAATCGTAACCAGTAATGCCCTAGTTGAAAAAAATTGCTCGTTCCCAGCTCCAGGCTCACAATTCTGAAACTTCGGTTCCAGCTCCAGCTCCGACTCCGCATTTTTAAAGTTCCTGCTCCAGCTTCAAAATGAGCTTTGCTCCACTGCGGCCCCAGCCCCGGAGCAGTTCGAATCTAGAGAATTGCTATTAGGCAGGTCTTAGTCCTGTAGAAAGGTTATTATGCAGTGTTTCTGCGATTTTTTTTTCAAGAGGTTGATACAATTTTACTTGGGCCCGCGGAGCTCGGGCTTCACTGCTTATAACATGCATATGCAGTGTTTTAAACGATTAATAAATGAATTGTGAGTCATGATAATGAATTATTCTACTTAAAAGCGTTTTACGGGAGCCACCGGGGGGGGAGGAAGGGAGGGGAGAGAATTTTCGCGTGGGCCTCGCAGTGTGGAAGATTTTCATAGAACGAAGGCCCGCGCGGGTGCACGTGCGAGGAGAAAATGGTGCAGTTTCCGAACATTAGAGCGGACCATTGTGCGTCTCTGTTGGAAACATTAACCAAATGGGTAATTTTATCCCCTATGATAACCACTGTAATATATTCACATTGAAAATTGGCAACAGAGCCACATTTCGGGATGGAATTTTTCAGCTCGATTTGTTATCTTGTTAACAGTTCCTGTTTGAATCATCTTATGGAAGGAAAGAGATCGATATCTTACCTCACCATAGAGCTTCTGTCGATTGGGGTTCTCTTGTTATATCTGAAATTATTAATCGACTACCTTATGAGATTTATCGCAGATAAAAATTATTATTCGAACAAATAAGTTAAGTGAAGTTTTCATTCAATACTTTTCGATTACTCACTCAAGATACGCAAAATTGAGAGTTGCCAAGAATTTTTCATTAATGAAACGACCATTGAAATTCTTTTTATTAAATCGTAAATTCGTAAAATCACCGACAATTTATTGTTCATAATGATTATTTGCTATTGCATAATTTAAGTTTCTTGTGAAATTCCATGACAGAATCGACAAAAGGGCAAGTGTACAAAATTTTAGTGCTCAATGCTAGACGAAATGCAAAGGTACAGATGTATTATTGCATTATCTATTCTGTTATCAGATAAAGCATATTGAAATTATCTTACTCATAATTGGCGACATTTCCACGACTTAGATCAGCACCCGAGTAAGGGAATAATCTGAAAGTTGAGTGATTATGTGGCTAATTTTGAAGTAGGACTGGACTTTTCCAAATTTTTTGTAGAATATTCAACAAATCTTGTAGAGAACATCAACTCAGTTATCAACCCGAAACCGCGCTCTTCAATGACTAAATGAAAGTTGCTTTTGTTTTGTATTCACCCTCATCTGGTGGACTAATTCGCTTACCACTCAACAAAATTGCCTCTAGATAGACAGAAAAAATGCCACCAAATATACCGTCAAACCTCAGTAACGATTTGTTGCTTTAGTGAATGCCATTTGTTCATTATGCAACAAGCATGGTGCTTCAATGCGATATGTTAAAACCTACCGTTTTGCAACGTTCAGTTAAATATTAGGGTTTATTACAAACCGCGATTTTGGCTAAGTTTTCATGAAGATCGTAGAAAGACTGAGCGCGCGATAACCACAGAGCTGAATAATGGTGTGAAATTTCTTAACATTACCACTGATTGAACGTTCTTGAACAAAACATTTTGAGATTCTCACCTCGCTAAAAATCGCCTAAATTCGCCTTTCAATATGCAAGTTGTTTCTTCGTTTTATTTTGAAAATGTAAGTGAATGAATGAAAAAACGTTCAAGAAAAGAACGCAGTTTTATCTCATTAAGAAATGGTTTGTCATTAAGAAACAGTTAGACAGCGATATGATGGATATCACTGAATTGTTGACTTTTTAAAATAGTTTTTGGAAGAATGAAGATGACATACAATTATTTTACAAACCATGATTTTCTCTAACATGTTGAGAACATTCACTTCACGGAGTACTGCATAATAGTCTATAAATTCGGTGAAAATTTCAACGGTTTAATGAGGCAGAATATAATGAAATTCGAAATCTTTGTCTCAAAATCGTCAGCTTGCTTCACACTTGTTTTCCGCACTGTTTTACGTGTCAGTTCTTGTACCTAAATCGTATGCACCATGACTGCGAAATTTGATTCGCTTATATTGATTGGGGGGAGGGGGGAGGATATGCTTGAATTCAATGTTTAGATGCCATCCAAGGGTGTCGTCAGCACAGGCAGATTCCGATGAGATTCTCCGATTAACCAGAACGGACTCCGTGACCTGCTCAACCCTAGCCCGAAAATTCTTTGATGAACGCGCTCACATACCATCATCTATGCAATACTGATTAGGTTATTGCAACTTATTGGACACAAATTTATTGGTGGAACTTCCGGTCTTCGTATTCTACTTGCGAGCTTCATTCTCAACTATTTAAATTGCTTATGAATTACCAGACTGTGTCCCGAATTATTACGATGGAATTTCTCCAAACGCAGCAGCATGAGAAAAGTGACGTTATTCCTCGGAACAATCGAGAAATTCGATCGTAAGTGTACGATACAATTAAAAAATTTTCTGGGAGTCATTTTCGTCCCTTGTCACCTTGTTAGTTCATTTTAAAACCAGAAATTGATTGTGAGACTTAGGACGTTGTCCTCCTCTCCATTCTCGGCTAACCGATGTCGCAGAAATGAATGTTTTTGCATCCAAAATCATGCGTTTTTATATCCTATCGCTAATCTCATATGAACTTATTATTTTTTCTGGCCAAAATACGATGAGCCAGATCGCGCACACTATCTATTGGTTATAGTAAAGATGGCAGCAGCGCGCTAGGGGAAAGCTTATTGCACTACGGAATAGTAATATTGCACACATGATTCTTAACTGGCTGTTTCGTAATTGTTAATAAGTCAGTATAAAACAGTGAAGAAAAGGATAAAATGCTCGAACTTCTCAGACTTGTACTAATTGTAGAATTTTATATTTAGAAATGAGTCTTTCAATGTGGCATGATTAGCTGCGTTGAAATTTTCTTCCGTCGTATCAGTCTTTCGTAGATGATGAAAGAGATAAAGAGGACGAGTTTAAGTAATACAGGTTTGTGATGGGACGTCGAAGTTTAGTTGATAGATCTACAAGTAAAAACTATGACGCACGATTAATTCCGCTAGTCGCAAGACAACCTGGAATTGGCTGGATGAGATCCTGAGAGAGCTAAAAATTATTTTCGATGCCAAAAACGGAAATCAAAATTTTTTTCGATCTATCCTAGTGTTCAAATGTGCATACAGGTATACGTTCAAATATACTTTCAAGATATCATACATGCATCAATGTTCATATTGTGCGTGTTCGTCGAATGTGGTATGATTTATGCTGACGTCGTCGCTACAAATGATATACGGTTATTCTCAGCTATTAGAAGCAATTGATTCCGGATATTATCAGTCATTTTCATGCATCTGATGCCATTTTGTAAGCACGTTTTCGAGGCAATAATCATTCATATTCTCGCAATTATGGTCAATGGTTTAGTACCATAAACTCAACCAATAAATGACAGATCTTTCGATATGATGAAATTATTTCGAATAACGTTTATTTTTTATGCATCTTCATGTCATTCATTCAGTAATGCACAAAATTTATCTCTCATCTAAGCATCAATAAATTATCAATGTTGAAAGCTTCGTAGTCGAGCTGAACCTATGTGAATAACTGCCGCATTAGGAGATTAGTTTGTTGTGTGAGTAGCAATAAAATACATGTTCGTCACCATTACGTTATGCCTTGTTCATTCATTCAACCTATCATATCCTAAACAAACACTTATTCATCAAAAACACTGTATACGCACAGCACTTAATCCGAATATGAATATAAAACAGTAATCACATACAAAACTTGATCACTGGTTGTGCTCTATCGAAGACTTTTAGCGATACAAAAATATTGACGAATTTCAATATTGGCTCAGTGTAGTTTAATTCAAATGATGTGATGTAGTATGTTGCGAGGAAAGAAAAAGTCAGGAATGGAGAAAGTCGGGAACGAAATTTGCAGTCATGATCCCCGATCTTGCGGTCGCCTTGAAAAATGTCGGGAACAGAAAATATGGACGGGGTCCCCTGTCCCCCGAAACAGTAGCATGATGTGAAAAGATGATCATTCGGTTGGAAACAACTTATGGATGCAGATGCTTCTCACTGCGAATAAACACAATGATCTCGGAAATTGCGTCGAAGTGGATATTTATACTCAATTAGAGCTGATGTTTTCTTTTGATCAATCAGATTGATCAAATACTTTGCTCAATTACGATTCGTTATGATTTTCTCGCCTCTCACTTTTATTGTTCCGCATCGTTTGAATTCACTTTCAAGTTTGTTCATTCGTCGAAGCAGAATGCCATCAGCATTGTGCACTGACGCAGTCATGAAATCACTTTTCACCAAAATTTTTGCATACCTAATGGATGTTTTTAAAAATATTAAAACGATGCGTACGCGACCATTCAATTTGCAACTGGAACAGCTTCTTAGAAAGTGTGGATAGTGAATGAATTCTTATTCGGCGAATACGATCTACCTTAATGAATGTCTTCAATGCTGTTCTGTCAGTAACCCAGTATGAGATTCAGATGAGCGATGAGCGCACTGAAATTTCGAATTCAACCCAACGATCAATGTGTAAATGTAATAATCTCATTTGGAAATACTCTACTTTATCATATCGCACTCAAATTCCAATTTAAATAACTTTTACGTTGATTCAACCATGCAAATTAATTTCTCAATTTGCAACGCTCGAAGGAATTTTGATCTATTTTCGAGCAACTGGTGAAAGAATGAAACGTCCTGGGGTCAATATACTTTAAACATTGCCAGCGGAGAAAGTCCTAAACCTTTTTCTGAGAATGCTTCCATAGCTAATGAATATCAAATTCCAAGTGATTCAGAATTAGAAACAGCCTTCATTCAGCGAATGTTCATATTTTTACTGGCTCATGGTGTTTCAGATATATGAGCAATTTGAGTTCAAGCAAAGGCAGACCAATTATTCATGAGTCAAGAAACGTTACATTCTTACAGAAATAATTCTGATCTTTTTTTCTTCGATAACGCGGCTTTGCATAGCATGATTTGTTGAGCTTATGGAACACTTTCTAAATAGGCCTTTTGAAATGTTCGTTTTAAGCCAGTTTTATTCGCTTCACTTCATATCAGCATTTCGAGACTTCACGAACGTAATCGAATCCTCTTTTATAACAGACCAGCAGAAAGTGCTAAGATTGAATGCACCCCTTAACAATACGCAATGTTCTCCCAGATATTGTTTTATACTCATTTCATGATGTTCCTCACTGACGCTTTTGAAGTAATCATTAGAAGCAGCTGAATGTAATTCTAATATTAATGATAATTTGTGATTACAAATAAAGACAATACATCTATCAGCTTTTGATATAATAGGCAAAATGCATTCCGAACCTCCATAATATCTTAACGCGAATTGAAGCGACATATAAAACGCATTAAATAATAAGAAAGCATTCAATTTACTCTTTCTCATCGGCAGTGAACAACATTTCACATACTGTAGCTACGGTAGCGATCAACACGATGAGTCGAATCATTTGAGCCCTCTTCGAGCCGATGCTGAATTGGTAATTCATAAAAATTATTTCAACACTTTAGACAATAGACAATCAAAAAATAATTCGCGTGCATTATCGACTAGGAATAATTTATTCTCGCTAAACTCGAATTGACGTTGCATTTCCCAAATGAGAAATTTTTGAATTCAATTCACGGCTATAGGTTGTCTAATTCGATCGATGGCTTAGAATAGTGTGCATTTAGTACTCTTAAGAGAAACGAAACTGAATCGACATCTTTTAGCAATTACCTTTCGAATAAAAGTAACACGTAAGAACCAAGTATCAGTTTTCAGAAAGGGAGTGATGTAGCTGAGAACATAAATAAGTGGAGTCCTAAATAAATAGGTATTTTTGATAGGACTATGATTTGCAGTATACAAAATTCGCTCATATTCAGACAAATTGCAGACATGAAAGGTTCGGGTAATGTTGATCAAATGTTTCACAAAAGTTGACTCATTAATTGAGAACAAGAATCATAATGACCTAAAATTATGACTGGCATATCTCACATAAGATTAGCTAGGCTCCACCAAATCTACTCCAACATCAAGCTGAAACCTTCAATTTACGCTACGTCAATGCCTTGGTCTTCAGTTCGGTTAGCACCACCTTGATTTCGTCAACTGAATGTTTTAAAAGAAAAAGCAATGTTCCTTAAGGTAAATTGGTGCAAGTTCAAAACAACGAAAACAGTTGCAATTGTTGTAACATTGACTGTGATCTTGTCATTGAAATTCCACAGCAGCGATGCTGTGAGCCGAAACGTGATGATAATCACGGCTGATTGATAAAGTGTTGTAGTGATTTTGTAGATTACTACAACAGAAAGATAAAGGCGTTGCACAGTGAATGCTTCATCAGCCTGTTTCATGGAACTCACTCAAGATGATAGAACTCATGAGACAATCTCAGTCGCGCAGTGTGCTTTACTCATAAGAGAACTCAGCTTTCTCCACCACTAGGAGCATCCAAAATTGTAAGCATTCAGGTTATTGAGTGGAATTTGCTTTTGTCCATATGAGGAATTTGCTTTTGTCCGTCCGCTCGCTTTCATGACGAACGTATTTTTGCTAGCGAGCGTCGTCGTAAAAACGGAAAATAAGTTGAAACCCTCCCCCCCAAAAAAAAAAAAACCTCAGGAATTAGATGCACAGCGTGAAATAGATAAATATTCATCGTCTCTGGGGATACTTGTCGAAACAAATCACGTTATCAATGGCAAGAAAATAATACGTAAAGTAATTTAAATTTATTGTTGCTGTTATTGCTACTTGTTACTTGTTACTTACACATCGAACGGTTGTTTTGTTGATCGCTGTTAGCGATCGGCGGAATGTTCATATTGTAGAGTTATGATTATTTATTGGATTGGTATTTGGTTTAATTGTGCAGAGTATTCACGGCAACCAATTAAATATTCGGTTGTGCTCACTTGGCCTACTCGCCTAGCCAGCGGGGTGGCTTCAGTCAAGGCTAAAACGATGCGAACGGAAACGCGAGCATTGTGGCCAGCAACGTTATAAACGTTTGATAGCCTGGCCAATCCAGGTAATCCAGGTAAATTTAAATTTGAAACGACAGAAATTAGTATGAATGAACTGAAACAAATCATTGCACATTACAAATGACTGAATATGAAAAATCGGTAATTATTAATCGGTAGCGTTTGCTGTTTCTAGCAGTTTATGAATATATGTTTGGATTTGATCGAAGCATGCGAGCGAGCGTCAGTTATGATTTTGCACTGTTCATGAATGAAAATTTATCGTACAAAATCAAAGTGAAGTATCAATAATGATAAAATAATATGAATTTGACAATCAACTTTCTTTTTTTTTGTGCACTGAAGTACGCAACGTCATCTAAACACCCTCACTCCATCGAAAAAAATCATCTCTATAACTGATTCGATGAATTACTTCTGAGAGAATTTCTTCAACATTGATGGAGATATTTTACTCGAGCGCATTGCATAAGAACATCAAATTTGTCTCATCAAAATGAGCTCTCGACTGTGACCAAATTACATCATTATTCTGTATTCCATAAAATCTATCCACTTTGGAGATATAGATAGTGATGATTTTTCTCCATTGCAAAAAGTAGTCATTGGCGGTGCACTAATACCTTCAATTAATCGCACTTCAGTGATTCAGCACAATAACTATTACTTCCCAAAATACAAATAATATTGATTTAACGTTTAATTAGTTGGATTATAAAGTGGGTGCCATATAGTCACGAGAAGTGTCATTCGGCTGTATCTGGGAGGATATTGGAATGGCACAAAAAATGGTGTGCGTGAACGATCAAGAAACAAGCCATCTCTTACAAATTGTGGCCACAGACAATACCGCCGAAGTGTTATTGAGCGTCAAGTGTCGCACATGGGCGTGGTACTCGATTTCACAACTCCACCCATCAACGTCATCATAATTTTCTTATATTAGATTCAGGTTAAGCATAATCGATTACTGAGGAGAGAACACAACAATCTTCCTTAATCTACTTGCACGACAACTTGAAAATTAACACTGACAGTCGAATACCAATGTTTCTAGAGAACAACAATAGTATCACATTATACTCATTCTGAACAATAGAAAATGGTTCCACGACCATTTAAATAATTCCTCTTAAAATTCGAATAATTTATCAAGAACGTTCATCTGTAAATTTCATGGTCAAGAATGTTAGTCACGATCATATTCCAGTCGGCACATGTGGTCTGGATATCGCTTGAGTTTCGCTAGCAAAATCCAATCACTAAAAAATGATAAACTGTTGAATATTTCGAGCATCTTTATCGTTATTTGTTGGTAAATCTTTTCGTTTGATACGATTCGTTTTAAGAGGAAACAACTCGCCAACAATGGAGGATTTTTCAATGAAATTAGATGCAAAAATAGTGTTGAATGAAGTGCCATCATTGGATCAGCTGAAAGAAATACTTCAGAACGAATTGAAGAGTAATTTCGATTATGTGAACGTGGACGTTGTTGATTGTCCTGGTTGCTTTTTACGATTATTATCATTATTATTACTTCTATTATTATTGGTTGTATTACTCTTATTATCATTATTGGTATCATTGTTATGTGGACATCACTGTTAAATATTATCAATTTAAAAAAGCGTATCCTACAAAATGAAAGTAATAAATGAAAAAAACTGAAAGATTTCCGCGAGTCACCATTCGAAATGACCGGATCGGGTTTTGGAAAGGACGTTCGCATTGCCGAGGTTGGAGGGCATCAGAACCTTTATCCGGTACCGAGAACAGACAAATTTTTCAATCTGAAGGTTACTTCTTTCGATACCTCGTTGTTTGTTATTATGAATCATTAATATGGAATATTATTGTTATCTTTAATATTACTATTTTTATCGGTAATATTATTATTACTACTATTATTGACATTAATCTTTATTCTTTTAGAAAATCGCAGAAACCTGCGAAATGCCAAAAGCATTCATATTCGGCCCAGGCGCGGGTCCATTTCATGTTATTGGTCAAAACTGCGAAATGGTTGCAAACGCAAACTTTACCACATCAAAAGACAATGTATCGCACACACTTATCATTTATTTCAATGGAAAATATTTCACTATCATTCATCCAAACGAAAATATTTCAAATGAAAAGGGCATAAAACAAATTGAGTCGGACAATTAAACCATCGCATTTCGTTGAGGGCGAATCGAAGGGATGCAATTTATTTCAGTTTTATGTTTAGGAAGGAAACGGTGACTTTTATCCTGTCGGTACCCATACTTGTATTACGGCAAACCTTCATCACTCGAATGTTCCTTCGAAATGCTCATGAATTCCACGTCTTCGACAATCATACCCACTAGGCACTGATAGGTTGAAGGTAGCGAGATGGGAATGGCTCAAAGTAATACGGTGAATGAAATATGAACAGGTTCAGAACTGAATAAGATGTAAGATGTAATGAAAAATAATCAAAGGTCTCAACAAAAATCACGAAAATAAAGAATGATAATGGTGAAGCTGATCAAAACAAATGTAATTATGAATCGCAAACGATAAATAACGCCGATTTTGCGTTAATGGCTAATTTAGCAGTAACTGATGATTGCACATCGAGAGGAAATAAAGTTTGTAAGTTTATTCATCCATTTATTTACTCAATGATAATTTATCAAAGTTTCTTTGTGTATGGTGGGGGGCATGACAGCGTTTCTCAGCAAGGACAGTATCGCCCACTATTAGGCGAAAATGTTAGATGGAGGGATTGATTCTGGCGAGAACCATCAATCTGTTTGTTTAAGCTATGAAGCAGCGATGTACAGGTAGACTTAGAAAGAACAAAGGGAAATGTGGCCACGATCTTGGTCCAGTTGCGCAATTGGGCGAAGAGGTTTGACAGGTATTGAGCAGAATGGTTTCATTTCAGCAATGCGCATTCATTCACACTTGTTTTGCGAGCGATTTTCAAGCGAGATTTGCTGACATTTTTGCATCTATCAAACACAATTATGACTGCAATCACGATAGATTATGCACATCTCAAGTTTGAGTCGTCTTCTTTGAAGTGCTCCAAGAAAATGAGATTGTGACCGTGCAAACTAGGTGCTAGTAGAATTAATGAAATGATGATCAAGCATGGCTCTAGCAGTGAAATGTGTTCAATTGTTATGAATGAACGAATGAAGATACCTTCCTTCCTTCCTTCCCTTTGCTAGTTCGCGAGAAGGGTGCTGTGAGCTTCAACTGGTCACGATATTATCAATCAAGATCTACAATAGGTCAACTAGAAATGATAAAGAAATGAGTGGAACGATTCAGTGAGAATAAATGTGAGAAAACGAATTGGTGCAATGAACTATGTGGAGGCAATTCGTAAAGCGTTGATCAAACACAACCCGAATAAACTAATATCACTCGCTGGTGTATTCTTGGTTAAAAGTGGTCAAGTTCGAATGCATGTCATGCCAAAATTTCCTGAACAACCTTTCAAAAGTTCAGAGCAGGTGCGTTTAATTCAGTTAAGCTTTCAATCCGTGTTATTGTTATCACTTGTAAACGCAGAAATAATTTGATATGATGATTATTTTGATCTCTTTCATCTACCATGTGATATCCATCTAAGAGATAATGATCAGAACAATGAATGTCGCTGTTATCTTGTTCAGTTGATATATTTATATTAATTGATATATCTTATCAATTTACCATTGGTAGTAGTAAACTGATAAAATTACACTGATAATAATAACAGTAATAATGATAATGTGATGAATAATAATGATAAAAATAGCTGGAAACGGAGTGGCTACAATTTTTCCCGATGTCTTCGCCGTTGGTATGCACAAGTGTGATTCACGCAGACGAAAAATCATGCACAGAGCATAAACTACGCGCAGAACATACGCACTGTTACAGCAATCACGGGGACGGGGGTCATTATCATTATGACATTACAGAAGATATCATCGAATACGATGGATACTTCACTACTGCCAATACCATTTATCGTATTGATATGAACTGAGATTCTGATTTTGTTATTCATTTTCATGTGATTGATGCCTTCTGCATTTTCAAATAGATAAAGAAAAAGCCTTCAAATATACCCATCGCATTCCAAGCAGTCCCTAAAGACTGTCATGAAGCACGGGAGTCGACTCGATTTTTAAACGATGCAATAGCGATTCCTCTCTCTATTCTTACGACATTTTATGTTTTTCTCACAATCAGCATAATCTCCTCGAGATTTTGTGCCCATTTTCAAATGAACAACCGAATACCTCTACTGAGAAAACAATTCGGTGCTATTTCAAAACAGATAAAGAAGGGCAAAACAACTTTTTACCTCTATTCAATTTAAGATGAGTGCGGGCAATGATGAGGTTAGCTGCTTCTACAATGGATTGAAAGGGATCCTGAATTCAGTTTCTACATTGAAATTCAGTACATTCATATTCACCATACTCAACACAGCATACGTTACACCTGTTTTTATGTTACAAAATTCATTTCCAAACTGATTCAAATTTTATCAACACAATTATCACTGCATCTATATGTAATAAATGTGTATCTCTATCATTCTATCTATCAAATCGTCGTATACCACTAAACACATCAATGGAAATCACTTAATATCGCATTGCTTCATATTAATCGAAAATTTTGTTCAAAAAATAAACGATTATTAATGAACGAATGCACTCTTCTATTCGCATTATTAATAACACAAAACTAGAAAAATTGATATTTACAGGACAAGATATTGCTGATCAAATAAACAGTGATTGATATATTTAAGAAAAAAATTAAAGTGAATATATCGAGCGAAAAACACGTCTTAATATCATAACACAATATAATACCGGTTAATTATCATTCGGAAATTACCTCATACTATATTTCCTTGACAAGTATTACGGGCGAAAAAAAGGATTTCCAAATCTTCCGAAGACAGATCTACTGAGTCTAAGTAAAAGCTACTAAAAAGTTCACAGTTTTTTCCTTCTGTGGATGGAACAGAGGTAACTCGAAATTATTACTAAAGGAAATATAGCATATTTAGACATAAATATATACGACATTAAACGAAGAATATCAGTCATAAAATTCGATGTAAAGATATAAATGAAAAGTGTAATAACGCAGTTAAAAGATATTACAGAAAAACAATGTTTGCACAAGAATGTTTGCACATAATTTTCATATCATTGCTGCAAAAACTAATTCATAAGTTAACCATAAAAATAAAAATCAACTACAAAAATATTCATAAAGCACTTAATCAATCAGTGAATCGAACAAATGAATAAGTAAAGAGTAAACAAAAGAGGAAAGTGAAACGAAATTCAGATGGATTACGGCGTTGTTATGTGTGATGTTCACTCCGTTATTGATTCGTTAATCTGCCACTTGATCGGAGTTGATTCTGTTGCAAATTCGCTTCGAAAACAGCCTTAATTTGAGTGAAATTAGCTGAATTATAAGTGATAAGGCGATGTTCATGAAATGAGTTGGAATTGCTGACTGAATAAAATAAAACAAATACAAATAAAGATTTGAATTGATCTGATGCCGTACCTTAGTGGATTGCTGATCGATAACGATATAATCAACGGAATGTGTGGATGGTTTATGGAAAGATGCCTCTGAGCTGATCGTTGAGCTATTGTAGTTGTAATTGATACCGGATGTGGACGTGGATCGCATATGCGTACTTCCATCGGTCGGGTCAAAATATTCCAACTGATCCGACGATGATGCACTCACTGAATTATTCGATTGTGATAGCTCACGTGGATCTGGCATCTGCAATTCATCAGTCTTTTCCTTGGAACGTTATTTGAAAAATAAACACAAGAATGATTAAAAAAGTTATTCTATAACGGCGTTAATTCTCATGCAACAATTTCGCTACTTTTCATCAACAATCGAATTATGCCTTCAAACTTGGCTGAATTCGTGTCCCTGTCGTACTTATTAAATTCGTTAAAACAATGACAACAATAAAAAAACAATAATAACACAAACACTAGCGATAACACAAAAATAACAATAATAATAACAAGACAATAATGATAATTGACAACATTGACAACAATAACAATTATCAAAACAATAATAAATAGTTATAACAAACAGGTTGTTTGAGTGGTGTTTGAATGCGATGAAACGGGTTTGTTCGTGGAATCGTCGGAACTGATAATTTTTTGTTGTTCACTGGTGGTGGTGAGGATGACACGTTATTGAAGTGCATTGGCGATGGAGGAGGACCCGCATAACTGTGTTTATCGCATCTGAAAGTATCACTCTTCGTCACTTCATTTATCGATACAACACTAACATTTATACCAATCAATCTCTCAGAAATAACATTAATGATAACAACAAGCAATAATGAGGCTGCACCAGTTAAAACGATGAATATGAAAAACAAAAAGCGAAACCTTTTCACGAAACTGTTCATTCGAGTGACCTTCTTCTTATTCGCGTTCGTCTCATCAACGCTGACACCTTTTCGTTGTGGCTTACAACTCCGATCAACCTATTATCACTATCATTATTATCAACCAATTATCATTATCATTATAAAGATCAACCTATCGGTCTATTACGAAGATCACTAAATTTACTTTTAAACTGACATGTATTAATAGATAAATTCATAAAACTAAGTCTGAATAAAAATCACGTCTGTAAATGAAAAATACTCAGAATGAATTAAGCGAAAAACTTCGTAACCAACTGAGTATGTATTACCTTCGGTGGAATAAGTTGAAAGTTGTTATCATGGTCAGCAATATTATTGCTATTGTGATTAAATGGTAATGGAGGTGTTCGTATAACGTTTGCAGTGTGTTGAGTTCGATTATGAGGTGGTGCTATGAACGGTAAAGGTGCTTGCCACGAAGGACCAGCTGACTGTGATAATGGCGATTCCGATGTTTTGATATCGTTCGATTCTGATGGTTCAATGCTAAAATTATATCTAATTTGATATATTGATCATAAGACTCACATTAATATACAGCAAGAACAGACATAACAACAATAATAATGAACGTTTTGATAATAATGACAACAACAACAAAAGATACGGTTTAATAGTTTCGCCACTCCAGCCACGATCCTCATCACTGTTATTTTCGATACCAATTTCATCGAGTCGAGGCGGAGGTAAAGGATTATCCAGTTGAAATAAACCTGTTGAAAGAATATTCTCATTTATTCATTCAAAACTAAATTATTTACTACTTCAACTGCAATTACTGTTTATCATATTCTTAAAATTAAACGGAAAATCAATAGCAATAATATAACCAACAACAACAATAATAAATACACAAAGAACTAACCATTCGAATAAATTTCATTGCGTTCATCATGCACATTACCGCTAGCTTTTCGTGCATGGCTCAAATGTGCTGATTTTGGAGGTCTGTAATAATCTCACAACAATAATCATAATAATAATATCAGCAATAATAATTAGTATAATAACAATACTTATCGTAATAATAATAACAACAACAATAGCAGTATCACATCATATTCACCAGTAACTGAACTAAATGTATCAAAATATAACAAGCTGGGTGAAGATCATTAATAAATTACGTAAATGAAAACAAGAAAATGAAACCAAACTGAACCGAATCAACACATAACAAAACCAGATCAAATCGAAACAGATCAAAACACACCTCGGTGGTGGTGTGAGCACATCAAAATTGTTCGACAGGTCAGAGTTTGAATTTGAGTTGTAACTGGATGTTGAGTTTGATGCGTTACTCGTTTTACGAGATCTTAATATTGACGGCGACACTGAGAGTGATGACGATGGAGACGAGCGATTCGTCGAATTTAGATTAGAAGCATTTGCTGATTCGTTATTAATTCTATTGCAATTGTCACCTTCATTCCATGCTTGATTACGACTCTTATAACCTAAATCTTATATTCTATTAAACGATGACCAGCCCCGTCCCACGCCAGCATTCAACTGATTGTTATTAATCGCAAATATTAGTAATTCGACATGCCCTTCATTTTCAAAAATTCATCAATTTGTCCAGTTAATTTCTCAATTCCGTACAAAGATAACAATAATAATGACTGCAACAATTTCATATTAACAATAATAATATTGAAAATGCTAACGAAAGCAACCTCGAGGTTGTCTTGTTGATGTACAGTTTTTAAGATGAATGTATGGGTGTGATGTTATTTTAGTTCCACCATTCTTTGCACGTCCATCACTATTATTATTATTTCTATCTCTCGTCGATTCTGATGACCCTCTCCTCGAATCGCTACTAGTTCTGTTCGATGCTGATGCAACCTCGCTCGTACAATTCTTCAGAAGTGTATATTCACCACGCTGTAATAATAACTGTGAACGTTATCAGCAATATTAATCACAATTCAACAAATTAATAATAAACAGATAACAACAATAAAAACAATAATAATAATATCAACAATAACATCAAATCCACAATTAATTAACACTAACACTTTTTGACTTCTCTTTCTCATCAATGAATCTATCAACGACCGAACTTTCTGATGACGGAGTTTCAACAAATGAATCTATTGAACCACCACCTAAAGCAACAACGATAAGAAGTATAACAATAAATAAATATACTTACAATAGCAACAAATAATTCCAGAAACATAACGAATAAATAAACAACTATAAAAATGACACAAAAAAACGAACCAGCAAACTGTTCATTAATATTCAACGTATCCATTGAATATGGTTCATTGTCGTCTTGTTTCTCCAAATTGCATGCATAACATAACTGCGCAACCCAGCGATTCATCTCCTTAAATTATCACTATCAATATCCTCAATATCCGGTTCTGATAATATCTAAAGTATCACAAACAAACTCTATCACCATCACTGGAACATCAAAAAAAGAATCACACTTAAAGATTTAAAAAAGACGCAACCTTGCACTGAAAAGTTCATGAATATCGAACGAGTGCACTCGGATTCAACTTTTAAAACTGACGTAACATTCAAAGGATTCTGCATTCATTCTGATAGTATGCATGCAATAGTATTGATTGAATAGAATATAATCTTATCGAAATATGTCACTATTCATATTCATATACACAAACACACATCTATATAAACATACTTAAAAAAACATGCACACTTACAAATGGAAATATCTCTTTATAAATATATTTCTATGTAAACATATTTTTATCTGCGTACATACACAATAAAATATATTAGTGATGTAATGATAAGCAGATTAAATGACTCTGCGATCGCAATGAACTGATAATAAAAGTAACCAGAAATCTATCGTCACGCAGCTATCGTCATTCCTCCCATCTATACATCTTTCTTTGAACATCTCTTACAAACCATCACAAAGTGAATATTTATCACTATTATTATTGCTACCCATTACAACCGTTGCTTTACCAGGAATGTTTTCTATGACCGATAAGATGAAATCATTTCAATAAGCAATGACAAATCGAATTAAATCAAAGAAAGAAACAGCCATCACGTTCAATAACTATCTCTTAATCTATTCTTATTATGTACCGCTTGTCCATAAATATTTACATTACATATTTTTATCATTACACAAAGAACATTTGCTCAAGCAATAAAAACTGTTACGTCTATGAATAAATACGCATCATTACAGCATTAAATATGAATCAGTTACGTCTGTATTGCGTTATTCCTTATTATTTTTATACTCTCAATATTATCGATTCAATTCAAAATTCATCAACACAAGTGTAAAATATGTCTATATCAGTTATCCTTAAAATATGTAAAATATGTTCTCATCGTATTTTTAACATATTCGAAATTTTCCTTCCAATTATATGAATAATTCATTTGTGACGATCAACAACATTACCTCACACTGATACTATAAGATGATCAGTCTAGTACTTCACTGAGTTAATAATTCTATGCGCATATATTAATGCGTAATCGCAAGCAGAAAATAATAACAAATAAACAAAGAAAATAATAACATCTTCAGATGAAGCAGCCAAATAAAGAACGGATTTGTTCTTATTGGAATGATGACCATCCTCGATATTACCACTCTCATTATTACCATTCACATTATGAATATCAGCATTGCCACAGAAATGTATAGCAAATATCCAACTCTTCGTATTATCTTTTGATGAAATATTCGTATCGACCTTAACAATTTCTATTTTGAGCAAACCATTCAAATGCATGAAAAAATTAAATTCACATTGATTAACATTTACAGTGAAGTTAGAATTCATCACGATGAATATATTGAATTCATTCAGAATTCATCAATATCCAACAAATTGGAGTGGATTTCATCACTCTTTAATACAGTTATATCTGCATTTGATAATGCCTTTAATAACAATAATAATCAAAAACAACAATAACATCAATAACGCGAAGAAAAATAAGAACAACATTAGATATAAGAACCTGCGATACTCGGTCCATCTGTAGTGTTTTACGAATTTTGGAATTACGATGTTGACTGGTATACTGATCCAGATAGAACGCGTCCGGAATCTCTCCACAACGTAATACAAAATATCGCTTACTCCATTTTGCCTTAAAATATTATTTAAATGACGATCTTCATAATGTTGGTAATAATGATATTCACGCACTAAATCAATTAAGCATACAGAACGTCCTTTTATGCAATCAAAAGCTGTCCATTGCTTCGCTAAATCATTATGCTTCCATTTGATATTCAAAACATCGTTAAGACAATAACAAAAATCACTAAAATAATTCTCGCGGTGAGCCTGGATTCAATCGGCATTCATTCGCTTGAAACGATTGGACCAAAACAGTGATTCAATGGAAGGCGACAATCATCAATGAATAAATAGGCTTACATAATGAAAACAAATAGGAATTTTCAACGGAACAAAAAGCAAAATAAATGAAAATGAAAAACAAAGAATGAACATTATTCATGAATGAAACAAACCTTTGAACGTCGTCTAGTGAACTTTAAGAAAGTTTCTTTGCGTTGTTTTGATTTCTCGAGAACACCCTCGATAAGCACGTAAGGAGTGTGCTCTTCAATCACACCATCCATCGAACTCTCGTTTGCTAATAAACGTTTTGACATTTTCGTTACGTTAAAGCATGCATTGATTTGGTTCGTTGTTTATGTTATACAATATATTTTGCGGCCGCTTTCAAATTGCTTTGTCTGTTTCGTTGCTGCAATTACGCCGCATCACTAACGTTATTGAAGAACGAAAGAGCATACGATAAACAATGAATAACATAGCATTGAATATTCCAAAAAGCATGCGAAAGCAAATTCAAACATTCACTCTCGACTGCGATTGCCTCAAAATGAACAAACACTTCAAAACGTAATAATTACAGAACAAACGATTACAATTAAAATTAACAAAAAATCGGAAATATGAACGCTACGGTTGCTCTGCCAAATACACGCTGCAGTGTCAGAGGAAAGTAGCAGATCGCATCAAGTAAAGAGGTGGAGGGTGGCGATGAATTGCTGAACTTTCTTTTTGCAAAATCTGCCCGATTCCAGTTTCATCGCTAATTGACAAAAAACCGATACAATACTGTCACATTAGGAAATTTATTTTCCGGCACTAGAATTCTTATTTTGAAATTGAATTGTCCGTGTGGTCAGCAGCGCATTCACATGCCAGCCAAGGGTGTATTTTCGAGAGACTCATCATCATCGTTGCTACCTCATAGTCAGAAACGATGGTCAGTTCTAAGCAAATACTCCAACATTTCCAGCTGATTTATTAGCAATTCATTTAGAAAATATTGCAGAATTTAAATGAACGTCTTCGATTATCATCAATTACAGGTGAACAAAATCATTTATCGTTGCATACTTTCAGGCGTGCAGGAATGACACTGAAAAGAGGACCAATGGTAAACGTTCATAGCATCTCTACAGCATATTCGTTGTTTAATTCAAAAATCATTGTAATGGTGCAATCGTCTGTGTAAATTTCAGCTGCCGACACCGATGCGCTTTCCATCAGCAACATTCACTCCTCCTCCTCAACGATATCCACCTCAAATGGAGCCGAGCAGCGGGATACGGCCCCGAACGTACGGCTTCTTCAATCAGGCACTGCCTTCTGTAGCAGTCGGTTACGTTAATCAGGTTCAGTTCTTCTTCTTCGTAACGAAATTATTCGCAAATGATTTGAAACCAATTCGGAATACTTATCAGAACATGTTAAAATTTTTGAAAGGCAAAATTCCACGAGAATTCCAAGAAATAATTTTTTTCCGTTGCAGAAACGAAAGCAGATCCAAGACAACACCACAAATAATAATGCGAAAGGTTTGCTTTGATTTATCGGACTCAAAACGTTCCAACAACAAAAAAACCACAAGGAAATTAACCGTTTGCTAGTGTTTCCAGCAACCTTTTTCAGTGGAAATCTCATCATTTGCTGAAAAGTTTGCGTCGACATTGAAAAGTGAACCTTATCTGGTGTTCATTATCATTTCATCAGAAAGGGAGGTAATTTCTTTCAGCCACCAAAATTGCCGCAGATGCTGACTCGAAACTGCCGAATTGTTCTGGAGCAACGAATCCCTCATCACAGAAATCGGCATCAGCAGTGACCAATGATGTATGTTGATAAAATAGTTTCACTTGGAGTTTATGAAACACGAGCCAGCAGGCAGCGATTTTGCTGAAATCGAAAGTTCCTCTTTTGAAACTATAGGTTTTGCTTAAATCGAAAGTTTGTTTGGTTCTATTTTTAGCATAGCTCTTACATTTGGATGCGTTATATTATACAAGCTGGAGTCGGAGGATAATTTGAGTAGTTAAAATAGAAGGGAACTTGTTATGAAGTAAGATTCATGAATATTTTGTGCCGAGGTGTCAGAACATTTCAGAAATCTCAGCTCATTCAACCTCCACTTTTAAATGCCGTATCGAGCGACGGATCCCCAACCGAAACCACTGGAAATAGATCTGCTTCATTGCTAAATTGATTTCTTAATCACCTATTTTATTCATATTACTATTGGGTTATCACTGACATTATTAGTATCATTACATAAATTGTTATCGTGTTCAAGTTCGTGTACTGTTTCAAACGGTAGAAAATGATTCTGAAAGCTTCAAAATGAACCAATTTGAGCGGTCAGCATCCAACAATGGTATAGCTGATAGATCCGTTGTTCTGTTTAACTGCCTGTTTCTAGAATCTAGATGGATTACCCAACATTCGGATGATTTTGGAATTATTTATGTTTTTGAATGTCCACTCAAGAGTTGAAAATTTAACTTTAAGGTTCAGTCAACACCAACAGAGGAGCAGTTGAATGTTGTTATAAATGAATTGTTTGGTATGTTTTTTTTTTGTTTTCATGAATCTTTTTAAGTGTTTTTCATCGACATTTCAAGAAGTTTTGCAAAGAGTGCGGAATTTTGATGAAAAAATTCGTTTTGACGGAAACAAACTCTGAATCATTGACTTATAGAATCCTTGAAAGTGTTATTCGAAGAGCGATTGAATTTACACAAAAAATTTCCAATCATCGATCATTTCAAAATCCTCTCCTCAAGCGGAACTTAACGTTTTTCTTCTAGTACAAATCGGTTCATCGAATTCAGTATTCAGTAACGCTTCAGTTATAATTATTATTCGAAGTAAATGATCAGAAGAGATATTTGAAAGTTTCAGCAAAATTATTATGGAAAAAGCTGGATTTGATAAAGGATCCGTTGCGTTTATCGCGACTTCAAATCGAAATCATGAACATTCTTCAGCAAGCTGTCGCTGAGGAAGAGAGCACTTCTAAAGGATCGTCTTCTTGATCTAATGATTGATTCAAGTTAATTTATTCATTCAATTATTCGTGTGACTGAACGATGAGCGATGACTGACTATTGATAATGGAACTTGAATGTGAACTACATTTTCTGGTTATATATGGAGGAATGGAGCATATTTTAGATAGGGGTGAAATTGTTTTCGACTGAAATCACCTCTTTACTCTGTATATTGTCAAATAGAAGCTGAATTTTTTAATTCATTTACCGAATAATTAAAAGAGTTATTCCAATGATGTGATTATTGTTTCTAATCGCATTATTACTGTCACTGTTATATTTTTGCACGTGTACCATTTGTATTATATTCTTGTTGAAGTGTTGAGATTTGTTTATTGTTCATTTCAACCAATACGATACCATAAATACATGTATTATGAGCAACTGGAAGCGATTTCGTTTTCACGAAACGCATAAGATCAGTGAGAATTTTATATCATAATAGAACGAATTCCTTTGTTTTTATTGGTAATTTCTGTTAAATGAATGAAACGATATCTGTTAATGTGAAGAAATAAATGCCCACAAATATAAAATTGATACAGATCAATAAATCTGCAAATGAATTTGCTGTTGATTTGTTTATTTTCGGATGCAACTCAAGAGAATTATTCTATTCATGTGACGAGCACAAAAAAACGTTCTAAAATCAACAATTTGGTGATAATTGTTTCGACTTTGAAAAAAAAAGCGTCGCTTGTCAATATCTTTAAAAACATTTCAAAAAGGAGTTGCCCATTTGAACAGAGAAAAATGGTGGATGTGGTGAAATATATGAAGGAAACAAGACGGAATAACAGACAATAGAATAACGAATAGGGATTCGCTGAGAACGAGTGGAAAAGGAGGGGATTCGATATGAACATAAAAAATAGCACAATACGAGTAGTCGACGGATTGATCACTTAAATGTGCTGAAACGGGAATGACATCAAAGAGAAGTGAATAAATTATTGAACTTGTGATTGAATGACGTTCAGTGCTCATTCGGTTGTGAAGTTATCGATAGATAGTTGATTGCTTATCACTGGTTGGTGTATTGATCTTATTGCTGAGGTGTACCATTCAACCATTCAAGCAGTCGTAATTAAAAGTATAGGCATATCCATGTTTCGGGTATGAGGGTACCTGGTACAGTTAAGAGTTTACTTGATAGAGGTAAATAGGTATGATAGCAGTTGTGAGAGTTTAGCTGTCATGGTATGTTTGATGTTTATGAAATCAGCAGCCAACTGCACCATTACATTACGAAGTGTCATTGATTGATTGCTTTGATCGAGATGAGATGTAATTATCGTGAGTTGCAGATGCGATTAATTGGTGATGCGTCGTTTACATTTGTGATATTTGTTTGGATCGTGCTCGATATCGTTAACGCTTTTTCACGTGAATCAAATCCCTCACTGCAGTTCGATTACTTCATATTCGCGCAAATTTATCCAGCAGCTGTTTGTTTAGTAGATAACGATTGGAAGCCTGATTCTTGCTTGGTACCTCAACAAAGTACACCTTGGACGATTCATGGACTTTGGTGAGGCATTTATTAACTCGATTCACGGGGAACTAGAGGAGTTGACTTTAAGAATGATGGGATGTGGTTGTTTTTGAGTTTGATGTTTTGTGATTTTGCGTTAGTTGACGCTGGCGATCACAAAATTGTTTTGAGTTGCTCTCCTTTATTGCCCAACAATAAATAAATTGTATAATTAAACATAGTCGAATGCCACTCCATTGAGTAATCGCAACAACGATAAATATCTTGCCGGCAAGCCAATCCCTCCATTTCCGAGTAACCGCTCCGAATCCGATTTTATGATACTTTGAAGTGATTTTGTTTGTTTCTTGAAAAGGCCATCACGACGAGACCGCTCACCGCTGCAATTCTGTCATTCACCAGAGAGGAAGTTTGAACCGAGTAAAATTGCTCAAATAGAAAAGCAGTTGGAATTGGAATGGCCGAATCTATTTGCTAAAAAGTCTGTATCGTCATTCTGGTGTGTGTTTGTTTACTGTTGAATTATTTTTTATTGTTATAATTAATTATGTACAAATATAGTGGTGATGAATTCAGGAAACATGAATGGGAAAGGCATGGAACGTGTGCATGGAATGTACAAGCAACTCAAGGAGAGCTGAATTACTTTTCGGAGAGTTTGCATTTGCATGAGCAATATGCTGTTGATGAGTGCGTTTCGTTGATTTCTTTCATAAGAAACATTATGAATATTAATTGGAAATTTGCTTTTAGAGCATTACGTCGCGATAATATTATACCGAACTCGGAGTCGTCTTATCGTTCAGACGATATTTATAAAGCAATTACAAAACATCTGACAAATGGGCGCAGCATTAAAATGCACTGTCTGAAGGACAAAACGGTACTTTTTGGTGGTTGTTTACGGAATTTGTTGAATTTTTTGGCATTTTTTGGGGAGGTTTTAAAAAAATGTATTTCAGAGTGGTGAATATTTTCTGGCAGATATACGAATATGTTTGGATAAGGACTTTCAACCAACTGAATGTCGAAAAGGAAAATCGGGAAAATGGCTTCAAACACACAGATTTGACTCTGCAGAGCGAAGTATCTCCCGTGAGAGACGGCGTAGCCCAGCTTTGCCGACCTATGAAGCGTGTCCTCTTGAGGGTATCAAATATATCAAAGGTTCAACCAGTGATAAAAGCGACCACGGTTATCATAAGGGTGATAAGCCCACTCATCGAAAATTACCCAAACCGATTACTCCTGCTGCTAGTAATGGCGGTGCAAATTCTTTTGGAAATTTGTTCTTGTTCGGGATGACACCCAAGTACTGGCCTATTGTCAGCTCAGTCAGGCATTTCCTCGCTTCATTTGGTTGGTAGATGAAACTTGTGGAAGAATAGTGCGAAGTTCAGAATGAGTAAGTTGGGATCTTGGTTGAAAGTGCCCCAATGAAGAGGTGTTTCGGTAAAAACTGACCAAAATGACATGAATTGTTTAAAAATTCAATTTACATGTGTAATGTTTTTCACTGCTTTATTACAAAGTTATATTTGTTTCAACAGTCTCTTCATTTGTGATAGGCTTTGGGAATGTTTCGCGAATCGGAATGATGCATTGCACCATGGTTCACATTTTGTGTAGTTCAATTGTTTATTTTTGGGCATTATGTTATCGGATTGATATTAATGATATATTTGTCACTGGTATATACAGTTAAGGTTATTATTATTATTATTAGAAATTTCCTAATATCATCGATTTTTCAAGTTCTATATAGTATTCGTTCGGTCTTTCGTCTGCAAGAAGAATTCACTTATTATGTTCAGTGTCTTTTTAAATATGGGATTATTGTATTGTTTGTGTTGCATTGAAGTGGTACTATGCTACTGAATCAGTCTTTCAAGACTTCTGTCATGCATTCCACTATAATTTGTGCTTGCCTCGCCTGTAATTTTGTATTTTGGTCTATTTTTTAAATTTTATTTCAGTTTGTTGGAGTCAATGTGAATTGTAAAATGTGACTAATGTTAACGTTGCTCCATATAATTTAGAGTTAAATCTTTAAGTGATGAATGAAACGGTATCTGTTAATGTGAAGAAATAAATGCTCACAAATATAAAACTGATGTAGATGAATGAATCTGCAGATGAATTTGCAATTGATTCGTTTATTTTTTGAATGCAATTCAACAGAATAATTCTATTCATGTGATGAGCATAAAAAACCTTCTTAAATCAACAATCTTACTGAATAACAACAATTTTGGTGATATTGTTTCGACTTTGAAAAAAAAGCGTCGCTTGTCAATATCCTTAAAAACATTTCAAAAACAAGTTGCCCATTAAAGCAGAGAAAAATGATGGATGTTTTAAAATATATGAAGGAAACAAAATGGAATAACAGACAACACAACAACGAACAGAGTTTCGATGAGGACGAGTGGAAGGGGAGAGATTCGATATGACCTTAAATTAAAAAATGGCACAATACACTGCACAAGCTTTACGTGAACTGATAAAGCCTCATTTCAAATTGCATAAATAAGACAGATTCGTTTAATAATGTTTGAATTTGATAATTGTATCCGATATATAAAATTACACACTTTCTCACTTACGAATGAAAGCATGAATGTTTTCCTGGACATTTTGCTTATTTCAAAGCATACGGAAGATAGTCACCCTTCATATTTGACCTGTACATCGAATGATGGAAGTTTTTTTGCATGACTGAGGATGTCGGTGATCACTAATATTTTGATAAATTTTGATAAATAACTATATTTCCGATGTGCACGTCAACATGGCACATGATCACTGTTGCGCTGTAGTAAATTTTACGATGAGATTTTTGGGAGTTTCTCAACAAAACTTTTATCTGAGATCTCCTCACGGAACACGTCCAAACCGCCGAGCAACTCACCATCCAAATAGATCTGCGGATAAGTTGGCCATTTGCTGTACTCTTTAAGACCTTGACGTACCTGTTCGTCGCTCAAAATGTCAAACGACGAGAAATCAGCCTTCAGATCCTTTAACAACTCCAGCAATTGTCTGGTGAAACCACATTTGGGTGCATCGGGTTCCCCTTTGATAAAAATCATCAATCGCGATTGGTTGATCAGTGACGCCAATCTCTTATCCAATTCCTCAAAATTTAAATTCTATTAGTTGTTTATTTTCTTGAATGAAACACCAACAAAAATTTTTCCCTTCCTTCATCCAAATAACTGAACAAATACAACACTGCATCAGTGTTTGCAGATAAACTAATAGTAAGTTTAATCCAGTGCGATCGCTATTATCGACTGTTACTATCAACAATTATTCCAATCCGCATGTTTCTGTTTCCATGAAAATGATACAAAATTTCAAAAACTTTCACTATAACAATTGTTTCAGTTTCATTTCAATAACGCGAAAAGAAAAATCAAATGAGTTTTGGATCAGCGAGCAAGTGATCTAATATAATATCATATTGCTATTCATACGGAATGTGTTTTATATCCATTCATATCTATCGTTCACGAGCTGTCGTTCAGTACCAATAATCTGGAAATAACCTCTTTGCCATCTGGCACATTCTTGGTTGAATGAGAAGGCACACCTTCATCGATCATAAGTTTCAGAATCGCCGATTTCATCTCGGCTGGATTGAAACCATTCACACGATCCACTTCTTTGCCCGCCTGTAACTGACTAATTTTGCCCTGCTTCAGAACAGTTTAAACGAAACAAAACTCAGATTTCATTAAGAGTGAATAAGTTTCATATTAGAACTACACTTGGAAAGACACGAATTGGAGTGGCCAATTAGTTACAATGGATGAACTTAGATATCATGAGAATATTTCAAGTTTGAAGCAATCGTACTTTGGTGCGCAATTGGACATCAATCGCACATTTGCTGTTCGACTTTATTAGCATTCTACTAACTTCTCACCGAATTATTTTAAAACCAAACAAATCAACTGAAATGAACCTTAAATATAACAACGGTAGGTGCCGCTTTCACGTTGTATGCCAACGAGACTTCAGCCACTCCTTCGGCATCGATGCGTGCACAATCGAACGATTTCAGTTCATCTTTTAATTCCACAAGAATTGAATCCAACTGACTGCAAACGTCCGCCCATTCTGCACCGAAATGTACCACAGCTAAACTGAAATCAAAACTTAGCACATAGAAGGTGCTACAATTCAATTTCATTCTGTGCAGCAAGAAAGCAACTGAATATCCCACAATAAATTCTTTTGAGTCAAATTTTTCCTCACAAAACAAATATGGAGAACCTTGGTTTGTTGATGAACGCATCGAAGTCAGCCTTATTCGCAAGAGTTGTCGTCTTTGACATCTTACTTTCTTTTCTCCAAGTATTGACAACGCCCCAAATGGCACGTCTTCAACGATAATATCAACCAGATTCTGCAAAATAATCATTATTTGTCAACATTTTAGCAATTCCATACGGAATTTTCAATGCAACAATAAGTAGCGCAGAAACTTGTAGTGAGTGGTTGGTGTGAGATTGCCAGTCCCAGGCCAACGCCTGGCCGAAACTAACCAAGCCGAAACTGCCTGGCTGGGCCAGCATTTGCAGGGCCGAACCAGAACCTGCAGGGTCGAATCAAGATTTTTCAAGCCGGACCAAAAATTTGCGGGGTTTTGGTCCGGTCTAGCAAATCTTGGTGTGACCCGTTCGTTGGCTTGCAACCGGCAAGTGCACAGTGCCCACTGAATGGACAACAAGTTCCGTTGGACAAGTGAATACCTCACAGTGATATTTCAACGAAAACTCTGAATATGCAGAGCATATCTCAAAATAAAACCATGATGAAAGATTTCATAATAGAAAGGAAAGTGCGATTTCATATATGACGAACATAACGCTACTCTGTTGCACAAAATTCTAAACTGAGCGAGTGCCCCATTGGAATTTACTTCAGACGAACTTCTTCTTCTGGATTCGTTCCATGAGAACGTTTGAAATGTAAAAATTCAGATATGTGATTTTCTATAATTCAACATCAATAGTTGAGAATTGATTATAATTATTTTAAATTATCGTTTTTTGAATTACCCGTTGCCCGTAGACTGCACTTTTACCGATGTTTTTTTACAGATTTTCAAATCAAAGTTATTGTACAATAACGTAAAGACACACTCACCTTTCATAATTTATTCATTGAATTGCATATATTGCTCGATACACGATAATCATTGCGACAGTTGAAAACACAGAACAACAATTGTTCACATCCAATTATCTCAGAATTACTGACAAAATATCACCATTGAAAATTCTTAAGGAGGAATATTACAGATAAGATCGCACGAAATAAAACCGCACAGACACCTCAAAATCAGAACACAACGAACCTCAAAAGTGAACTATTCAAAGCGATGATTACACAATCACAAAATTATTATCAACAATAACACTTTTAACACCTACAAGATAACAAATTCAACATAATGACTTAAAATAAACTGTTCAAAACAAACATAGAAAATAAAATTCAAAACCGGATGGTACACATTCAACAAAACGAGGTGACATTAGAAAAAAGCGCTTCCGCTCGAACATTTTTATAGCAACATATAAGAACATATGGAAAATTGCATCCTTTTGAATGGCTGTATCAGAAGTATTCACATCAGTCCAATTTCTTCAAAACAACCATTTTGTGACGCATCTTCACTATCGGCCAAATGAATGGAAATCTCGTGGATCGTTTCACGATCAAAGATCTAAAAATTTAAAAACGGAATCAAGAAAAGTGGAATGTGGTGATTATTTCAACGATGAATTTGAAATATGAAGAAGTTCGTACTGGAATGCATTCACTGGGAACAACAATCGATGTGTTGACGAGAAATTCTTAGTAGCAGTTGAGACGATATCGCGATCATCATATGAGCCGATCAGTAGGAAATCGAAACGAGCCAACTGCTCATTCGTTAGGTGATCAGTTTTGTTATACCTTCAAATGAATGGAAATTGGTTTCAACTATATTTATGCCATTATCATTGAATTAGTAACTAACTTACTAACTTAATAACTATTATCGCAAACTTATTCAATTAGAAAAGCACTCAGTCACATAACAAATATTCACAACTTACTCCCAAGTGTCATAGAGTTGAAGGAAACGACTCACTCCCGTTTGAGCAGCGAAATTGTCGATATAAAGTGAGATATGTTTATTTTTATCGTATCTTTGCATGAACTAAAAGTAAACATTTATTTAATTCACAACAAAATCTTAAACGATATACACACACATGCTCAGGTACGCTCACAATACATAGCCACAACGATATGCTTGCTGTCAACTTCTGACGTTGCAAAGAAATGTTGTCAAATTCTATGAATGTTTCAGAAATTAAACATTTCAAATTTATGCCATTATCATCACAGTTATCATCGTGATCACAGCAGCGATCAATCATCTTTCTTTAAACGAATGATTCTCTTTTCAAGTTTACAAAAATGAGATCAATTCATGTCTTATTTCTTCTGCGCACAATCAGTGAACAGATGGGTCAATAGTTCACTTTTATTATGTTTTATTATAACATTATTTTGTTCATTATTTTTTCATCATGCTGACGGATAAAGACGCTTTTTGCTAATGTCGTTCTCGATTCACTCGTTGAACGCGATGCAAATGAAACGTTTCATTCGGATGTTTTCCTCTGAATGTACTCAAAAACTCGTCAATCACCTGTAAGTACGCGATCGCATCACCACCAGCATAATTCCTCGAACTTGCATACAGCAAAACGGATGTCGCTATGCAATTGGCCAACAAATGCGCACAAACACCGAGCGCAATCAAACGTCGTAGCAGTGACTTATGACGGTTTATCCACCTCAATTCGGTGTATCATCAATCAATCAATCAATCCACATCTCTTTTCTGCACAGCCGATTGAGCTGGCAATCGCTCACTGGGAGAAGGTTGCAGTGAAGGAATGCTTAGGAATAGAGCTAAGATGGATGGCGACGTCTGGATGCAGAATGTGATATACTCTGATATTGTCAAGTTTGCTGTCACAACAATATTCATCAACGAAATGGCCATGTAATAACAAGTACAAGATAATCATCAAAGCACGATTTGCAGTACAATGAGCGTATGCAGTAAAATCTGTGCATTTAATGATGTTAAAATAAATCGAGCACTCAATAAACCAACTTACAATCGTGCACAAAACGCTGCAGCAGGGATGTTCAATATTGGAAATGTGTAAATGACGAAACGAAGTTCTTTATGCGGTAGAAATGAATATGCGACTATATAGAAAATTATTGGTACGGTGATTCCGAGCAATCGTCGTTCTCAAAATTAACTTTAATGTTGGAAATTCTTGATTCAAATAGAACCTTATGAAACTCATCAGAATAAAATTATTTGGATATAACGTCGGTGATTCAATAAATGCTAAATGTTCGAACAGTGAGATATTAACTAAGCTTTATACATACAACAGGAATTTGACTGTCTAATAAAATAGGAAGGATCCGAATCTGTTAGTATGCAATCTTATAAAATGCATATATGCAGTATCATAGGAATTTAACTATCTGATAAAATTGGAATGATTCAAATCTGTTCATATGCAATCTTATAAAATACATATATGCAGTATCACAACTTCCATGCCACTATATTCTTTCTAAAGTGTGGAGAGCTGAAAACCCCGCCGACCAATTGTTTCTGTCGACGAGCTTAACGATTTGTATCTAAAGTAAGTATGTTGAAAATGTTTTTCAAAAAGCGACAAACCAACAATAAGGCCAACTGGCACCAGCAGCAATGATAACAAAAGTGCTCGGGGTAGAACTGAATAGAAATACCAAAGGAACGGCATCACCTGAAAAGGTACTTAATAAAGGCTTGCATGGTTTATCAAAGTAAGTAACTTATAATCTTACTTCCTTTACTCAATGCACTAAAAATAAGTCGTGATTATATAACATTGAATTAATAAAGCAGCACTGAATTTGTTAATGAGTGGAGAGTAACTTCAGTACGTGGCATTATCAAGAAGATTTATTACAATAGCAATAAATTGAGTCACTGTTGCAAATCTGCTTCAAACAGTTTTGAATTTAATCGAAACCAACGAACCCCGTATTCGCTGCTCCTGTTTAACATAACGTTGAACCACCAGACTTCGCCTTCAGGCCAAAGCCAGCGCCTCCATAGAAGTGAATCAACTGGTATCGTAATTGCTTAAAATTTGCAATCGCATCATCTCACAATAGCCAATGAATTGTCCAGCAGGTGATTTGAAATGAAATGTTTATTCCACTCTAACCATCTCTAATGGAGCGCCTCCTCGAATATCTTAAAAATTGATCGAAACCATCTAAGCTCTACAAAATGTCAATCGACATTCACAAAAAACTGATTTACCTAGAGCGACCGAAAGCGCCAGAATGCCGTTGTAGAGAGCACCTTTCCGTCCGAGTATGGGTAAAGCACCACTCAACAATGGTACGATGAATATTGGCGCAAATAGAACGATGAGTTCACATCGAAACAGTGCGGCGAATACGGTTGCCACACGCACGGCTCGAGGCCAGTCGTTATCGAGCCATAATTGGTAGACCCACAACACTGCGAAAAGTCAAAACTTATTTTGTGTGACATGAGATGAAGCAATAAAACGTTCGATAATTTACTTTTGATGATACATTCAAAACTACCACGTGAAGTTTGGCATTACAAAAAGTTGACGGAGTACTTAGTATAAATTCACAAACCTCCAATCAGAGCGAATGTGTTTGGCAACGGTCTTGACGCATAAAATAAAAAGTGGAACTGAGAAACAGTTATCAGCCTGCAACGAGAATATCCTACTGGAAAGAAAAGAATCACATAAAATAAGAAAGAATCAATGAAATCTCAAAAAAAAAAAACAAAACACGAAATACGTTACTCGTGACGAATTTATTCGATGGAGGCCCTAATTTTCCATTCGAATTCGATTTAAAAAAACTAAATGAGAACTGATAATATGGCATTTACAAACATGCTAAGAGAGGCAAAGTTTCATTTATTGAAAACGACCAAATGAATTGACCATTTCGTCAAATAAGACAAAATTCCTCAAGAAGTGAAAAAAAAACCTCAAGAAGTGCGCGGTGTGTTGACCGTAATGCTTCTGCACACATCGCGCAAAATTTCCAAAACTCAGCAAAACAGTCATGCCAAGCAAAAGACGTGCTGAAATTCAGTGAAGCAAATAACTGATTGTTTAAAGATTTGGCAACTAATAAACTCAAATAATTTCTTGAAAAGAACTTCAAGATCACCTGCATAAAGAATCCAATACTTAGGTACATCATACCACTGCATTAGTTTCGCAAATGGATAGACAACAACACTCAACGCAATCGAACCCGTGAATGTTCTTGGTACAACGCCCGGGAATTGGTGATGATCATACTTAAGAACGAATAACATTAATTGCAATTCCCGTACGAGTGGCATCATTGCATTTCTGTGCTTTGCTAAATATTTTTCGATTTCATGCGAAAATAACGACTCCACCTGTGAAGTGTTCATTTGATGAAATAAAAGATCGTGTACGGCTTGAACATTGAAGCTCTCTTCGACCTTCGTGCATGGTGCCATCGTCAAATGTATCATCAGCGCGATCAGTAACATCCATTCCGTATTCGAGATATTGTCCATCGCTGATCCGATGAATCAATCGATCACCTTACATTATACTTGTTATCAGCGCTCCTCATACTGTGCTGATGCATAATTGGTGGAGCGAAAAAAAATTTTCCGCTATTTTCAGTGCATCGCTACGAAATCAACCATACGCATTTCGAGGGAAAGAAAACATGCCAAAAGTTCAGTCAAAAAATGTAAAATCGCATTCTATACTCGTCGTAGAAATTTTGAGCATTACTTACACTTTCCGCTTAACTGTCACGACTACTAGTAGTAGTAACGATTCTAGTAATACTCATAATGATAATAATATAATAATTATGAGTAACCAATAATAATAATACCGATGCAATAAAGAACAAAACTGCAATAACCAGCAGAACAAGACGAATGGATCTCTTGATAGCAAAGGTAACGCAAGCGATAGTTTGTACGCTTCTAATTTGTGTTTTTTAATTGCTTATATGATCTAATTATTGCTATTGCAATACAAACTGCAATCACTTTCAGTGTTTATTTCCACTAGCACACATTCTTTACAAAACAACCAAATACAACAATTGATGCAGCAAATATTATTTGCAAAATGATAAACTATACGTATTTAGTAATAATATTCGGTAACAGCAACACACACAAACAAAAAGAAATGCATTTCGATAGATTACTTTACAAAGTCTGAAGGAGTATCCTTTGAAATTATACCATCTCGTTCCAAACAATTCAATAGATTCTTCAATTTTTTTGGCTTCCTCGTCCATTCCCTTCACCACTTTTCTCGCCTGTAACCTCACGAAAGATTGGAAGAATTCAAAAAATGTTGCGGATCAGATTCATGATCGTAATTATGTCCATCCACTTAAATGCAATAAAATCTTCCAAAATCCATCTCATACCTGTGCCGCTTCACGACAACTTTTCATCTTGGAATTCTCTTTCACTTCTAAATTCTCCACAATTCACTTGTATTTAACAGCTTTCGCTTCGAATTGGGCCATCCGATGAACGGCTCATTCTAACTGAGTTTCGATTCGCTTTCGAAGGATTCCGCTATATCACTCTTAAAATTTTCCAATCAATCATCTGATAAATAATGAATCCACCTTCGAATTCCGATACTTTCAAGCGATAAATAATCGGTATTGATGCCTAATCTTCACGGCCCCAAAAAAAATTCATTTGGTTCTCTCAAAAAAATATCACTGTAATATTCAGTAGCCGGAGCTAACATCAACATGATAGGTTTCTTTCGGATTTAGACCGTTTTGAAGTCGGAACCGAAATTTGAAAAATGCGGAGCTGGAGCGGGAGGTGAAATTTCAAAGATGCGGAATTGGTGCCGGAGCCGGAAATTCCAAAAACGCAGAGCCGAAGCTGAGACAATTTTGTCAAAACAGGTATCGCCACTTACGAGAAAGGCAAACGCATGAGCTGACGCAGGTGTTTGATTAGAAACAAAAACAAACAAATATTCAGCAGAAGTACGAGTAGAATCGAATATCCTGATACTGGGACGACCAACTGTGAATCGTTAACTTTTGTAGTACACTGATGGTA